>VWZT01000889.1:291356-401315 GCA_013397055.1 Pachycephala philippinensis
AAAAAAAAAAAAAAATTTGTCCTTGTTAACACTACTGAAGGATCTAAGGATCTTCCAGAATCTCAGCAGTTGTTGCAACAATTAGGAGCTCTTTTCTAACTTTCAGACATTGATCCATAAGCAGTTAGTACCTAATTTTTCTTATAGTTGTATTCCTCAAATTAATTAATTCTGATCTTTGCCTGGTGTTTGCCCACTGGTGTGTTTACAGCTGACAGCCACACCTCTTCTCACTCCTCCTTCTGCAACACCACAAAAGCTCCCAGCTCAGTCAGACTCTTTCCAAGTGGTGAACTCTCCAGGTCACCACCATGACCACTCTCTGTGACTGCTGCAGTATAAATTCATCTTTCTTTTCGAAGGGGTGATCAGGATGGTGCAGTATTGCAGCACAGCTTAAAACTTCCCTGCTGGAGATGCTTCCCTTGAGACACTCCAGGAGTGCCTTTGCCTTCTTCACACCTGCACCATTTCTATGGCTCATGTTCAGCTTTTATCTGACTGTTACACATGTCTTTCTTCTCCTTAGTTACTTCCTGCTGATGAGCTGCCAGCTTACAACAGAAATCCATCTTATTACTCCCTAAATCCCTGCTACAACAAAGTATTTAGGTTTCTAATTCCTATTTAGTCAGCTCCTAACATCCCACAGAAATCAGTAGGAATCAACTGATGCTACCATGCTCCCACTGAAATCAGTGGGAATTAGGTTTTGTAGTATCGAGTAGACTAAGCTATCAGCTTTTCTCTAAGATGCTCATAATAGAAACATTATCAGCAGGAGACAAGACACCATGAACCTTAATATTTCTAATAATTATTTCAGGAGTAATAAATCAGAAGGTGCTTTTAAAGACCTAGTAACGAATTCAAAAACAAAGTACGTGTGCAAACTGATTTGACAGCACCCATTCTTTAAAAAAAGAACTTTGCTAACTGAGAAGCCCTGTTTGGTAAGGGAAAAAAGTGTTACTACTAAGTCAAAAAAGACAAAGTGCTACTAATTATGATAATAATACAACAGTCCTAGCGTTTATCCCTGAGTCAGAAGGGCCAAGTGGAGCTGCATTGAAAAGAAAATGGTCCCTCCTAACCTCCTGGCCCCCTAAATCACTGTTGGTACTCCCAGTAATTTTCAGTTTCCAGAGCTCCTGTGAGTAAATCTTGAAAAACAGTGACTGCAGAGAGGATGCACTTTTGATTATTGTAGTCTCCACATCACTACTTCTGACATTTTCCAAAATTTCCCTATTTTTCTTAGTGCTACAGTCTAGTCTTGCCATATTGCTAAATTATTACAGGATGATACTGCTTGGGATATCACATGAAAAAAAAAGGCACAAGAAGAGAAAAGTCTTTGATGGAAAAATCACAATAATTTAGGAATGTGTTACTTCCAAACAAGCCAAAAGCAGACAATTATTTGTTGGAAAACTTAGACTGTAAGAATATTGCTAATCATTGGGTTTTGCACAGTAATAAAAGTGTGTGCTTTACTTCCAACCTGCTTTATAAACATGAAATAATGTAGTAAACGATGAGAAAAGATTGCATTGTAATAATTACATGACAGCTCAGAAGCAAAGGCGTGTCAGTTTTCTTCTAAGACAGTTTGTTTCTTGGAAATTTACCAAGGATGACTGGCATTTCTTCATGCCTCAGAGATGAGGCATTGTGGCAGAAATGGGTGCAAGAAAGGGGTAACCAGGACCTCTGGGTGCTTCCCCGTGGCAGCCCATGCAGAGGCAGGGGCAGTGCAGAGCACTGAGCCCTGGGTCTGCACCCAAACACCCATCAATTCAACTCAGTTAAATGGGAGGATTCAGTTCCAACATAATTTCTCTTAGTAAATGCTTCAAATCATCTAGCTGTGCTGAGATTTCCCTGACACAAGCTTTTTAGAAGAAAACTGGAATATTTCCCTATGAGAAGACCCAAACCAGGCACAAAGGGTGAAGAAGTAGTCAAGCTGTGTCCCAGGAGACCTCAGCAGATTTACAGAGCAGCCTGAAGACACAGCGGAAAGCTTTTTCCCCCCATCAGGCTTTTTTAAAATAACTCAGCCCCTAGAAAATCCAGATTTATAGTTTCAGAGGTAACTTCATGAAGCTAGTGTTGTGTGTTAAAGAAGCACCATGAAGAAATTTAGGCCCAGGAGTGCCATTTTATGTGTATATATATATGTATATGTGTGTGTGTGTGTGTGTGTGTGTGTATATATGCACGTATATGTATACATTGTATTATATATATATGTGAATATAAAAATAGTAGATCACAGTGAGATGGTCAGGTACTAAAAGAAACAATCAGAGATGATGCATGGAGGTGTAGATACCAAAGATATGTTGACAGAAATATTCCCATTCTGTGGATTACCAGCTGGATCCTGCAGGGTGGCACAGGCCACTGCAATCTTCCCCAAAATCTGGGCTAAGCTTGTGTTTAATAGGGATAACTAATCTTCTTGAAAGGACTTCAAGTGAGGGAGAGTTCAGCACCTTTACTGGTAGCTGCTCAAATATCTAATTTATCTCACAATTAGGACATTGCCATTTTTTTTTTTTGTAACTTAAAGCCCAGCATGTCACAATATGAGAGAATACAATGCTGGGAGAGACCCTGGGAGGCCTCTTGATTCATCTTTTTTCCGGGAAGGCATCAGTTTTACCTAACCTGTTGTTGTATATGATGCTGGTTCTCAACAATCCACAGGGACACAGATAGGACCAAATCCTTCAATCCCATTTTATCGCAAATAACCTGAATAGGTTGTGTTCTTTAATTGTGCTAAAGAAAGTTTGATTTCCAAGTTCTCAATTAGTGTTTGAGCCTGGGCCTCTTCTGGACTTCCATTATTTCCATATCTGTCAGCTCAGTTGAATGAAATATTTCGTTAATGAACCATCCAGTGTTGTGTCTGAAGAAAGGATCCCTCTCCTACAAACATGCTCTTTTTTTTATATATATCTCCTGCAGAGGCATTTGTTTTCTTTTTCTTTCTTTCTTTCTTTCTTTCTTTCTTTCTTTCTTTCTTTCTTTCTTTCTTTCTTTCTTTCTTTCTTTCTTTCTTTCTTTCTTTCTTTCTTTCTTTCTTTCTTTCTTTCTTTCTTTCTTTCTTTCTTTCTTTCTTTCTTTTTTTCTTTTTTTCTTTCTTTCTTTCTTTTTTTCTTTCTTTCTTTCTTTCTTTCTTTTTTTTTTTCTTTCTTTCTTTCTTTCTTTCTTTCCTTTTTTTCTTTCCTTTCTTTCTTTCCTTTCTTTCTTTCTTTCTTTCTTTCTTTCTTTCTTTCTTTCTTTCTTTCTTTCTTTCTTTCTTTCTTTCTTTCTTTCTTTCTTTCCTGTCCTTGCACCTTGATTATGCATTATGAGCCTTAATCTTCTGGATGAAAAGTGAAAAAACAGGCCTTTTTAATACTTCATCTCACAACATGTGTTAAAAAGTAAATATATATCATCACCTGCTATATCAGAGGTGAAAGCATCATATGGTATCTGACCAAGATCTGGTGACCAGACAAGTCCTCTACTAATGGCCTCATCCAGCAACAGTTAAGTTAATAACTCCATTTCCAGTTCTGTCAGTGAGACAGTTTTTCATCCATCTATGTTTTGCCCTGTTGATTCCCTTTAATGCAAGATTTTAATCAGCGTGTCAGGCAGTATTAAGTGAAGTGCCTTGGAGAAATCCAAAGGTACCTCCTCAGCACAGCTGTCTTAATCATCCAAACATATAATCTTATCAAAAAGAGATAACAGACTTGTTTAACAAGATGTACGTTCCATTAAAACCATTTTGCCTGGCGTCAATTACCTTCTTAAGCTCTAACTCTTCATTGACTGAGTCCTGAACTTACTGCCCCACTTTCTGGCCCATGAGAAACATCAGGCTGACTGATGGTCTCTGGTTTTTCCCTTTTCTCTCTAACACAGGAATCACAAGAGGGTTATCTGAAGATACAGCATTGCCTTATTTACCAGGATGAATTATCAACTAACCACAGCAGATCTGGGTAATTCTTGCCTCAACCCTTCTTGATGCCTAATGTAAATTATTTTCTGGATTTGTTTATTTGAAGAAACGTGGTATCAAATTCTGCTTCATGTCATCCTTTGATATGGATAGTAAATTTTTTTTCATCCACAACATCACTTGGGCTAAGAATTTCTTCTTTGATTTGTATCTTTCAAATATACAACAGAAGTATCTACTGAATATTTTCTCTTTACTATTTTTGATTTTATATATACTTATTGCATGATTTTACATCTGAATCCAGTAGGTAACTTATACTTGACCTTAGCTTTTCTTTTCTCCCCTAAAATATTTATTCTTATTGTTTATAGTCCTGGCAATTGTTGCTATTCTACTGACTCTTTAGCTTTTCCTATCAATCACTTCTATTTTAAAACTTGTAGCTTTCATTTATGGTTTTAACTCCCACATCTTTCCTGTTGTTTACGTTAGGGAAATGTTTCTCTCATAGGTGCTTTTTCCTACAGGATGCCTTTAAAAAACCTTAAAAACCAACCAAACAAACCAAACAACACAGTTTTCTTGTTTTGAGTTTGGAAGATCATGATTTTATGGACCTTCAGGAGTATTCAGATAACCAATTTACAGAGTTCCAAATTACAGGCTTTGCTACTTGTGTTCCCAAATTGCAAACAGAGGTTTAAGGAGAAGAGAGTTGTGCTGTCAAACGAAAGACAGGCAGGAGTTGCAGCTACTAAACATCTTACACTTCAGTATTTCAAAGCTGTATTCCAGCAGTCTTTCTGACCTGGAATAATATATGACTTGGGATTATATATGAACAATATATAATGGCTACATGAGCTGAGATGAAAAGTGTCTTCTCTTTTTCCTTTCCCTTCCAAACTTACAGAGCCAAAAGGGTCCCCCTCTCTTCCTCAGCACCTTTCCTCTTTGCAACCAAGAGGGATGTCTCTCCCACTTGCAATGTCTCCCAGGATCTGTGTAATGAATCTTCCTATGATGTCACCAGTTACAGTGCAGGTCACTGCCAGGGGATTGTCCCTCCATACCTCAGGATCTCATCTGTGGTTAAAAGCTTCCTCACCTTCTCCTGGAAAATTACTGCACTATTCTACTCTTCTCTATGCAGGAGACCTGCTTAATTTTCCCGAGACTGTTCACCTCTTTTGGCCCACCTTAGCTACTTTTTGCGTTGTCCATTTTGAGTTATGCAGAGCTCATTTTCTTTCCCACTTTTTGAATCTGTAAGATCTTACACATTGCTGTCCTCTATCTAACCACATGGAGATACCATTTCCATTTCTCTCCTTTTCCAAGCTGTTTCTTACTCCATGCCCCTGTGATACAACCTCCACTTCTGTGACAGAGTGAGCTGGGCTATTGTGTGGATCTGGATGTCAAGGAAGTCATGTCTGCTCCTGACATGTATGATCAGCTATTCCTCAAGAACATAATTTTTCTATACCTTATAGGTAAAGACTGTCTCTTCAGGCAGGATTTTCTAAGGAATGTCATGACCTGCGATTTCTCTATAATGCTTGATAGTGAATTAAACTTGTCCCTAGAAATCGAGACCACCAACCTTCCTCCCATTGACTAAAAATTCATTAACTAAAGAGGTCTTACATCCTTCAGCTGGGAGAAACTAGGCAAATATGTATGAGTCTCTTTCTCACAAAGAAAATTGAAACAAACTACTGATATTTCAGACCTAAAGCAAAATGCAGCTTTTTGAGAAGGTTATCTGAGTTTGTTTCACTATAAAATTCTTTATTTTCAGAAATCTAGACAGGCAAATTGCCCACTTTTCCTCAATTGAGCTGAGATGTTTTTTGTAAGTGTTAACAAGTAGAAGGTTATATTTGAGTATACCATGACATCTCTATAAACAAAGTATACTGGGGGAGGAGAGATGGAAATGCACTCTGATTTCCATTTAAGGTTTAGTCTTACCATCCTTGAATACAGAAAACTTCATCTTCATACACTTTCAGCACATGGATACAGGATGAAAAGAGGAATTGCACAGTAAAACTTCCTACCAAAAAATGCAATGTTGAAAGCTGTCTGTTGAGTGTGTCATTCTTTTGCGTAAATTACAGCTCATTAAAGTGTCACAACCAGAGATCTGCATCTTAAATCTGGACTTCTGAAATGAGCAAAAGGAGATGCAGAATCTAGGTCATGTAATTTCAGAGTCCACAAATGTCAACAAAACTTCATAGTCTGGGGTGATTAACATTCAGCTGCAGCAACTGCTACAAGTAAATTTTTTTGTTGTTGTTGTTTTTTTTGTTTTTTTTTTTTTTTGTTCCAAAGCCTTAAAGCTGTAACCATAAAACTGTCTGTTCAACAATTGTTGATGCTGGATTGGGTTTCTCCTGATTGGAGGGTTCTGGACACAATTTTCAAAATTCATACATTGATTTTTCAGTACTTGGTTTATAAAACATTGGAGGATGATCAAATGAGTAGTAATGAGCCTATTTGTGTGCATCGTTGTATCTGAGGCTTGGGTGAAGGCATCAGGCTACTGCATTCTTAGGTCTTTTACAGTAGCTGCACCACCAGGTTTCTGTGCTATTCTTTCTCAAGATGAGGCCACACAGGAGGGCAGCATGAGTTTTACTGTACTCCAAAACCTTGATTCCTTCCTTGAGTTACCCTCCACTTTATGAGGGAAGGAAAGGGATGAAATCCCCTCCTGCCTGGATTAGCTGTGGAGGGCAGGCTACTGCAATTCCCCAATTTTCTGTTGTAGGATGTCAGCTCCACAGCCATGGGCCACTAAATAGGTTAGGTGGCACAGTGATTATTTTAGTGTAGGTATGGAGGGAGAGATGGATCCAAAACTCCTCCAAGGGCACCTTGTGTCTCAATGCCTTCCACCAGCCAGGGAGCACCACCTCAGTCACTGATGGATCAAGGCACCATGCTGGAAAAGCACCAGTGTGGGAAAGGGGCTGCAGGGCAAGAACAAGTCTGGCCCTGTTTGTTCAATTGTCTGTGGATGTTTTGAGCATGGATCTTCTCCAAGAATGGACCTTAAATCAGCAAGTTATTGCTTGGCAGGCTCTGCCATGTGCAAGTTACTCTTTGCTGGAATTCCTCTGTGTCTCTCTTGCCCTGCCTTAAAGTATATACAGTTAATTTATTGCCACACCTCCTGTCCCCACGATGTGTTTCAGAATGACCTCTCTTTGACTCGGCATTATTACCATTCCCTCCCATCACCATTTAAGTCATATCCCTTTCCTGCATTTTTCCCATCTGAATTTAAAGGGGTTGAGGAAGCAGAGTTTAATCACTGAGCTTCACTGGCTTTATTATTTTATGGCATTGAGCCTCAAAGCTTGGCAGTAAGGGGAACTTCATAATAAGTTATAATGATCCATCTTTTCTTATGTACAGTGAATTTTAAGCCCCCTTCACTGATAATTTATTATTTCTACTTGATATATGAATTATTTAATTCTCCCAGGCTCTAACATGTAGGAAAAAATGCTATGAAGCAGTATAGATCTAGACATGCTTCCAACCAAAGACAAAAACCCAGCCCTTGGCAATTTCATTGGAAGCTCACGAACTTATAGGATTGTTGACATGGAAATTGCTTCATTACCAAGGTGACTTACAGTGTTATCTTCAGAGTTGTCTTTCACGACTCATGTAGACACAAAGATATCATCCAACTCCTAAAGTAAATTCCTGACACTGCAAGACCTTACAGAATTGAGGGAACCTCACCTTCATTGGTCCTCTCTGGTCTGGTCTCCCAAATTCTATCTTGGCTGGGGTCTGGGGTCTGAGAGAGGACACTGCTATGGTATTTATTGGTTAAGTATAGAAACAACATGCTGTGAAGGTCTATTTTGGCTTCATGCCTGGATTAGGTGTGAAAGATCATTCCTCAGGACTGGCATAGACGGTACACTTCCAGGAAGCAGTCGCTGTTTGTGAAAGATCCAAACTCTGCCAAAGAGAAACAGTGGGTGCCAGAAGGGACATTTATGCATCTCTTGGAAGGCATCTGCAGCTAAGGGAACAGATTCCAAACTTCTAGGCAAAGGATCCCAAAAAAACCCTCTGCAAAGCTCATCCCAGACATTCACTTCTCTTCAGCAGCAGCAATCTTTGAGGGGGATGGAGATGCTGCCCATGCCATGCTCCTGGCTTTTGTTGCTGTGATAATCCAGAAGTTTTTTCAGGACGGAGCTTTACAAGTTTCATTATTTACATTATGTTGTTGTCTCCGTTTCCTTCTACTCATCTTTCTTATTTCCCACTCTCCCCTTTCCCATGGACAGCCTGTCCACATCATTAAATAATTAACACTCCTTTGTATTACACACCAGGGATAGCATTGCAAACATCAGCCATAAGAGGCAATTCAAAAGTACAGAAATTCCTCTCTGATTTGAAATTAAGCAGAGGAAATGTTCAACCCTGAGATCACATTTTTCAGTGCCTTTACATTTCTGTATCGCTCACAGCAAATAATTTTAAAAACTTAATTTGCATTTCAATTTTTGTCATTCCATACTTACTGTATTTCACTCCGCATAAAGAATTAAAATAGACTGTGAAACTTACTGGAAGCTAAAAAATCTGGCTCTTCTTTTCTAGCAAAATGATGCAGTGTTTGGCTTATAAACCCAGCAAGGGAATAATTCCAATTAAAATTGTTTTCATTGGAATGCTTAAATATGGAAATATTTCTATTGGTTTGAATCTTCATTTCACAGAACTTAAATTCAGCTCTAACCTGATGTGTTGGTACAATTTCTGAAAAATCCATATATTTTCTTCCCAGCCTGCAGACCCTGAAGTTGACTAAGGCTTAAACAGAAGTTTTTAAGTAAAATTACTGAGGCTGTTCTGATGACAGCAGGGCCCCATGCTACTTTTGAGCTTAGTGAGCTTTTAGGTTTTAAAACTTCTACAAAGAAAAAAATTCAAGCAAAAAAAAAAATCTCAAAATATATGCGCACACAAGAATTTGGGAAATGTATTGGGAACAAACCTGAAACAAGGCAGTCTTCTTTTCTGCTAGTTAGTTGGAAGTGGAATAAGAATTTTTCAGGTTTTTTATCTCCTCTGGGCTGGAATTAACCTACCTTTCAGAGTTCTTTAAATCCAAAAAAAATGTAGGAGAAAATCCAAAATTGGCTCTGTGGACTGATTTCCGTCCATTAGGCTTTACTTTTTTGCCAAACAGAAATCTCAACTTCATTATTTTCATGTCCAAAACCAACAGAGAACGCTTCCAAACGTAGACATACGGATTTGGTGTACTTCCACTGAAAACATGTGTAAATCTCTAGCTACCTTTCTTTGCCTGGAGGAAAATTCTTTACTCCTCTCAGTCCTTGAAATCCACTGCAACAACAACAAAAAGGATGACTCCTGACAATTAGGAATTGTTTGTGATGGAAGAAGGTAACCAGGAGGTCATCTTAACAGAATATCTTTAACTATGTTTGAGATGCTCTTTCAGCCCCAGAACGACTCTCAGACCCACACAGAAATAATGCTTGTCCCTTATGACATCTCTGCAACATGCAGTTTTGAAATCTTGGTTTGTTTGGGGCTTTTTACTCTCTCCAAGGAGAAATTCCAGTGGCAGTCCTTATGTTGGAGAAATGAGTCAGGGATAAGCGCTGGATCTGTGGAACTCACTCTTGCTACTAATTAATGCATATCCTGTGAGAATTTGAAACAATAACACCAATTCTAGCACCAACATGAAAACAGAACGTAGCTGTAGTTCAGCAGGGAAGAAATCTCTTTTCCTGAATACCTGTAATTAATCACAGCGTCCTTCAGAGGAAGAGAAGGTGGAAAATAGAACAGTTTCTTCATCAACCTGCTTCGAATGAGCAGGGAACCCTGATGCAACAGTTGTGTCTTCTATCATAGATCAAGCCAAAGTCCAAGAATTTTATCTCAAAAACTCTGTGCTCCATAGTAATCATTATTATGCACGTGATATGATACGGCAGGACCGTCTACTGGACCTCAGTTCAGGGAGTTCTGGAGGAATGCATAAGGGAATCTGGTCTCCCATGAGACATGACTGAGATCGTTTCCATATTCCTGGCCACTTGAAGGCAAGGTGGGAAAGACTAATCCCCTCTCCCTGCTCCCAAAGCACAGGAAGAAGATGCCATGTGGCTGGGGCTGGCTATCATCCACCACACTGCTGAGATCCTTTGGACCCCACTCCTTGGCAGTCCTCTTCCTGAACCAGTGCCAGTTCAATGCTCTGTACTGCAGCCCAGAGCAAGGCTCCGAGCCTGAGCTCTGCTGTGAAAGCACTGATTGAGAAACAGAAGCAAAAGATGAGGTCCCAGAGGCCTGGAAGGAGGTAGTTTTAAAGATGAAGAGGTCATCCAGCGGTGAGACCACTTGCTTCCAAGGGGGGAATTTGAGCTAAGTTCTTGACCTCCCACAGACTTCCAGCGTGCAAAGACAGATTATAGGGTCTACTTATGTTCCAGGTCCCCATGCACAGCATGGGTGCAGTTGTATTTTCACTTTTTCATGGAAGTGTTGGGAGGATGAAATGGAGAGGTGCTGCCATAGTGCAGCAGTGGCAGCCATGAAAGCTTAAGGGATCTGAAGCCCTGAGTGGGACACAAGTCTGGATCCTCTGTGAAACTGGAGGGAGCTAGAATGAGACTGTGGTCTGCCACACCAGAATTTACCTCAGGAGAAAAGCTGGGATGCAGAATGATGGCTTTTTGCATTCCCAGAGCAATTTCAGAAAATGACAATAGTATCGATAAAAACCATTCACTGCTCTGTTACACCCAAATAACCAATGCAAAGCTCAGCTAAATGTCAGATCTCCTCCACTGTCATAAAAGAGCTTGTGCAATGCTGACAGTCAGAAACAAACCGTTTAGGGGAATGAGGAAGATTGTAATGAGAAATGTCAGGGAGACAGAAATAGCTGGTCCCCTCACAATTTCACCCTGAAGAAACACTTTCCTACAGCATGAGGCCGGGGATGAAAGGGGGTGAAGGAAGGTTATGAATTGTGCCATAGAAAGTCCTTGTTAGAGAGAACTCTATGTAACTATAAATCTTATAAACAGGTTTTTTTGCTCAGCATCAGCAAAAAGACAAAGTCACAAGGAATGATGCTGTAACTGAGAAGAAATTCAAAGTTTAATTGTTTATTTGAACCAGAATGAACAGCACTCACATTTTCCATCATGCTCACACTTGCATCTGAGACCTTGCTAAGTGTTAGTGTGTTTAACCTCACGAAATCCTTCAGCAGGATAGGTACAGTGGGAGGACAGAGTTTCTAGGACAGCCAACTACCAAACACCACCAGAGAAAAGGCAACCATGGCCTGGCTGCCTTCTGTGTTTGTGGCAAGGTGCAGCACAGCCAGCCAAGGGTGGCAGAGACAGAGGGTCACACGGTGGCTTCAAGGCGCCACAGGCTACACTTTGCCCTGCTTATGACATCAGCCTCAAGGCAGAGAAGGAGGAGCAGAAGAGAGGGATGGTTCATGTTCTTCAGCCACACCTGGGGCCACACATCCAACCCAGTGCTGACCTTAGATGGACACTCTCATCTTAAACCTGAATTTCCTCACCACACATATCCACATTGTTCATCTTGCCCAAGGCTGCTGGGCAGTTTACAGCAACCTCCACCACAGCAGCTTAGACCCTGAACCCATGAATTAAATGAGTTTGAGCAGTCACAGATGTCAGCCTTCAGCCTTCCAGCCTCATTAGAGCCCCATTCAGTGAGAGTTTAAGGGACATTGTTAAAATCTCATAGTGCAGGGAGAGGAAAGAAGCCACAAGGGAGAATGCCATGAGTTATATTTGCCCCACAGCTGCCTTTCATCAGCTGTTCTGCAGGAATGTGCACTAGCTCAACAGGGAGCAGTCAGGGTGGTCACGCTGAGGGTGTAAAAGGACATTGTTGAAGCATGGTTGAGCAGACAGGGCCCTTGTCCTGTTCTCTCAGGGGCTTCCTGGAACTGCATCCAACACTAGCGAGGGTTTTCTCCAGGGATTAGCAGCTTTCCTATTTTTAAATAATTTACACAAAAGCATCTTCCTTCCCTAAGTCTGGTTATTTTTAGACAGAGAAAAATACACACTTTTATCTTTAAAAATAATCAGAACCATATGGCCTAAGCATTCTAAAGAGATCAGTTAAACCAGCTTTCCAAGGGAGGGACTCTGTGTGTGCATGTGTGTCTGTGTGTGCGCTTAGCAGAGCTGAGCTGTGTCAGCCTGGCAGCCTCAGAGACTGAGTGCAGAACTCACAGCCCAAGATGTTCTTACATCACTGTTGCAAAGCTGCCTTGGGCTATATAAAGCAGGAGACAGGTCATTTTTTGCATGGTTGTGTTTTGTGCCTGACTCAACATGACCAGCAAGTGCCAAAATCAGACTTGGAGCTGCTAAAAAATCAGCATGACAAGAGGGTTGGAGAACTTGATGTATGAGTAAAGGCTGAAGGAACTGGGTTTGTTCAGCCATGAGAAGAGGAGGTTAGTGGGAATCCAATCAAAATCCTCCAATACTTAATGGTAGTTATAAAGAAGAAGAAGGTACTTTCTTCACAGGGATGAACAGTGAGAATACAGGAGGCAATGGGCACAACTGGATTTAAGAGAAATTCCACCTGGATATACACCATATGCTTCACTGTGAGAACAATTAAATATTGGAACAGGTTGTCCAAAAAAGCAGAAGAGTCTTCTCAATGAAAATATTCAAGACTTGACTTGGCAAGGCCCTGATAAACTAATCTAAAGTCTGCTTTCAACAAAAGATTGGACTAGGATCTCTAGAGGTCTCTTCCAGCCTAGACATTTTTTGTCATTCTGTGATTCAGAGGTCTTCATGTAAGACAACACTCCAAGTGCAGTAAACAAAAAATTAAATCCCCTAAGTCCATCAAATGGGCTCAGATAGAGAAGCAGAGCTCATAGCCTGTGTCCTAATGATCTAGTTCTGCAGGCACAAAAGTTTTGACTCTGAGGGACCTGAAGGTGCAAGCAAAAAGGAATGAGTTTCCATATTTGAGACAGGTATGCACAAAGTAATTCAGACCAGTTTATAGTTCACCATATTTTGCAGCAGAGCCAGTATGGAGATGCCTGGCCAATAGGGGAATCCCATTGTAGAAGGTCTTATTGTCCACAATGACAATTTCAATATCAAATGCAAAAGGATAAGCAAGATCAGCCCCCATGTTTCTATGGAAGTCAGTGCTCCTTTTGCTACAAACACGCAGCAACTTCTATAATTCATCTGTTGGCTTCCACTCCCATCCTGCCACTTGGCAGGTCTGTGCAGAGCTCTGGAATATAAATCTCCAAACAGCCAGCAGGAATCATGCTGCAACCTGCACGTGGGAGTTGAGGAGACAAACATATTCCCCAGGAGATCTTGTTTATTTTTAGGTCTAGAGAACCCACTAAAAATCTGTTGAAGAAAATAAAGACAGAGTCCCACGGTGACAGCTGATGCTGTAAGTAAGAAGACAGATGCATGCATGTGTGGAGTAGATTAGATGAGTGATCACTGCCAAAATCAGCCAGCGTATCCTTTTCAGGTCATAAAACTGTTTTTAATAGTAGGGAAGAAACATGTTAACATTGCTTCTCTGTTTACATGTTTGTTTTAATTCCTTAACCCAGGAAGTAATCACTTTGGGCATTTCACACTGTGTATAAGCAGTCAGCAAGCCTAAAAATTAAGAGCCTCCTCTGGAGAGTGAATGAAGGTCTTTGTGCTGTCCAACTTCCAGCTCTCCTTGGCCAGTTGAGATTTGCCCTCATGTGGGGACTCTTTGATGGATGGTATAATGAGGCTCAGAGGGGTACTAATCCCCCAGGGTGCAGGAGGGTCGAACAGAGGGTATGAAAGGCCACGCTGAAGCAGACTTCAGCAACTCTCAGCCAACAGCCACTTTGGCACCATTCCCAGCCAGCATAGGTTAGTGCAGTCTCTGGAGTATTTCTAGCTGCTGATGAGTGTAGGAGTCCAAGAGGAGAAGAGAGAGTGAGTAGGCTGCAGCATCTGTACCTCCCTCAGTAAAAAGTGTAGTGCCAGCCTTCCCTTTGTAGAGACACATCTACGTGCACACACACTCTCACCCTTGGCCAGGAGAAAATGAAACCTGTTGGGTTTAATGAGGGGGATGGCCAGCAAACACAGACACCACAAGCTGGAAAAGCAGATTCCCAAAGGCTGTTGTGTCCCCAAACTCAATAGAAAATTATTGATTTGTGGTTATAGTGGGGGTTATAAAGCCAGTTAAAGTGATCAGCAGAGGTGCATGGAGTAGTCTTGTTAGAGATTAGGAGAATTTCAGATACTTGATCATTGCTGCCAGCAAGGGGCAATTGTACATTTATAGACACCAAAAGTTAAGGGATGACAGACATAGTATTGCCACTGCAGCTGTACAGAGCAGCAAAACACTGAAAGATGACTGTGTGGCTCATCACTACGCGTTCCCTCATCTCACGGTAAATTAGACACAGAACAATTCTCCTTTTCCCTGGCTCTCCTCTGGTCTTTTCATTTCCATCAACATGATTGCAAACTCCAGTCCTTTTGACCTGTACTGAAGGAGAGAGAAAAATCAAACACACACACATCCCTTGAATTCATGACTTTTAAGTTATTTATCTCTGTTATCTCTATTCAACCAGGGTACTGTAGGGGCTTTCTGTCACAGCAATACTTGTCACTGCTCTGACTTCAACCTTTCTTTTTGTTGGTACTTTAAAATGATTGGTTTTCTTTCTAAACAGGTGCTTAGTTTTAATCAGTGTTTAGCCCCATTACTCATCTAAGTATTCATTATTTCTCAGTTCACTGATATTTAATCATCCCCGTTTGATCAAACTGAGTTCTTCATCTGCTCTTCACAGCTTCCACGCTTTGACTCTGGTCCCTGGTGTACCCAGCTGCTTTTCTGCCTCTAAAATTTCTCTATAGACATTTTATTTTTTACTTCATGCGTAGTTAGGATCAGGAGATGAATCCTTCCTTTAAGTGATTGCTTTAATATTCATCCTTTTTTTTTGCCTTTTCTTGTGCATTACTTGCTTTGTGTACATGTGGGATTTGTGCCAAGAGGTGCTAATTTCTTCTGACGTGGGTGTTGTAAGCGACAGGCATTAATAAGGTTTGATCTGTGACTTTTTCTTTACTCAACTATAGGATTCTTCTTCTCACTTTAGCTGTCTCTTTAACACCTTTGATAGGTCTGTACAACTGCATATCAAGGCATATTAGAGAGGCCTCATTGATATTGATATGTTTGGGATCTACTCCTCTCACTCTCTCTTTGAACTAATCCTTTGACTGAAGAGCTTTTCATTTTATGCTCATACTTTCACATTTCTGCCTTGACTTCCAAGAAAAAGGCATCCAGTAATTCCTAAGAGAGCCTTGGGAGGGCAGGACAAACCAGAGTCCCAAAGAAAGCCATGTGGCAAAGGAATATCCACAGTGGCCTCACCTGTGTTTAACCCTTACTTTCTCCTCAGAAATTAAATTTATTTTTTTATGAGATTGAGGTTTTTCAGTAGTTACAAACAAGGATTTTCTTCCCAAAAAACACTTCCCTCAGGTTGAGACTTAGCCCTAGCAGCAATGACTCAAATGCTACAAATTCCCAACTGGAAATAAGCCAATAATTAACATGGTTTAGAGTCTTTGCAGAAAATGACGGACAGAAAGCAACTCTGCACTTGACTCTGGGACCCTCACAGACTCCAGCCTTTCTTACATTTATATATTGATCCAGACACAATTGCAGGGAGCTGCTGTGAGATTTCAGCAGCAAGAGTGGTGCATTTTTCTGCATCAAGTTCCTGCAGTGAAAAATGATGTGGCAGCATGATTTTGTCAAGGCGTTGGTGTTCATAGTGTTAACTTAGATCCTGTTCCCAACTCCGTAAGCTGCTGCTTCTGCTGGTTCACTTGGTGCATTAAATGCTGCCTCGGCTACTGTCAGGGCTTCGCTGTAGATGTCTGCAGCTGAACTGTTCAGACTTTCTCTGCAGTCAGTGGAGAGAAAAAGGAATTCCCATAGGGCAGTTCATTCCATCTGGGAATAGGTGTCAAATCTGAAAAGTAAATCTGTTGAGACACAAGGACTAACCCAAATGTTGACCTCTGTGTGGTGTATAGTAAGTGCTACATTCATACTCAGATAACATGAATCCCAACCTTGCCTTCTCTTCTTCAATGACCTTTTGCAATGCTTTTTACCTTCTCATGATGTTTCCTAGGTACAGAAGAGGGTCTAGCACAGGGTTCTTCTCAGCCTCACAGCTCTCTGCAGACACACTGCTCTGGACTCACTTTATTGGCCCAAATTTAAACAGTGACAAAGTGTTGAAAAAAATCTTTTAAAATCTCTGTCCTACCAACACCCCCAAAACCTGTTCGTTTCTGTGGTAACATTCCAAAATAGGAGTTGAGTTGTTCAGTATTCATCCTATTTGAGCAGAAAAAGCCTACAAGGCCTACAATTATCCACAAGAGCTCAAGTTATGCATTTTGGGATGGTCCTGAAAACTTCTGAGAGAATGGGAAACTCACTCACCATTAAATCCACCAGTATGAAGACTTTCTCAATGGCCAGGCCAAGTCTCTGCAGCCTGCAGCATCTGAGCTGGACCAGACAGTTGCTGTTTGCCAGGACCAGGATAAATCTCTCACAGTATTCTCCTCAAGGAGCAACAGGTCATTAAGTTAATAAGAGCAATTTAAAACTATAATTATCCCACCAACAGGGAAGCTGAGAAAAACTGTGGAAGAGCCACTGATTTATTTCTTGCTCCCTGGGATGTCCTAACACTGCAGACTCTGCCACCCTGAAGGGAAGGGTCCAGTGAACAGGAACTCATGTCACAAGGAGTCACATCCATGGCCATAGCAGATAGGTCGATGAATTTACATTGATTCAGGGTACCAGTTGGAAATGGCAGGGGTTCTTTCCACAGCACCATATCCTGCCGTGCTGTTGCTTATCTTCCGTATACTGTGGGAATAAATAAAAAACTTTAGCCTCCAACAGCCTTTGAAGCCGTTAAATGTCACACAGAATTTTTTTTAATAACCATTTACATTTAATTTGTATCTACTGAAATGGGAGACAAGAGGAAGGAAATGCACCTGTATTTATTTATCTCATGATTTCCTGATGATTTTGTCAGACCTGCTGTTAATTAGTCACCAGTTTTGCTGTCAAAGAGAATGTTTTTCTCCTCAGAGTTTCACTGGGTTAAGTGCGTGCTCTGATTGCCTGTTGGAAACTCCTTGCTTAAGCTGTGCGCTGAGGGGATAAAAAATCTGCAGCCAAAGAGAATAAAACTCCTAAGGACTCAGTTCTCTGCCATCCTGTACTAAATCTGGCCATTCACAGCTGTGCTAAGCAGATGTAAAGCTCACAACAGGAATGAGCATCCACTTTGCAGTCATGTAAGCGACCCCACAGGGTGCCAGGCTCAAGGAGTTGAGTCTTTGCAGTGGAGAATCTACCAATTATGGAAGAAAATGGGCTTTCAGCATTTATGTATTTAAAGTAGCTCTGTGTGTATATGTATGCATAAACAGAGTGAAAATAAGAATTTCAGACTAGCTGTGCTTCACCCCTTGGAAGCTATTCCATCTGAGTCATCAGAAACTTGTTACAAACATCATGACACAAATGCTAATGTGCCTCTGAAGAGATGTTGTTTTCTATTTCCAACAACTGGAAGAGGATTCATCTGTAATGGTCAGATGGGAGGTAGTCAAGAGAATCAGTGTTGCCTGGGGTGCCTTTTATCCCATCCCGAAGCAGACATCTCAGGTAGCTGGGATGAATCATGACTGATCATTAGTTATGTAAAGACATTAGATACATAAAATTAGGATGAATGTTACCATTGAGGTTTCCATCTGAGTAAGAAAGCTTCATAATCTCTGAAGAAAAGAAAATATCCTCAGGGATTTGCTGTTTCTGTCCTACCAAAAGCAAACATTATCTGGTTTGGCTCTTACGCATAAATTAGAATGCAGAATAACTTTAGGGACCAGAACTCCTGAAGTCAGTAAACGGGATTTCTGCATTGGTAAGTTTTGAATCAAGAATCAGATCTTTACACCAAATACCTGCTTGAGATAGGAGCAGTGTCACATATTTTAGCGTTAGTCTTCTGTCCCCCAGGCTTGCTGTTTGCCACCAGAAACAAGGCCCCCACAAGTCTGCTTTGCCCCTCTGCCCACCTGCATTTGATCTTGAGCTGTTGCTGGACTTTCTCAGCTGTCTGAGCAGAGCTGTCTGTCAAGGCGTGGTGGATGGTGGACCAAGCCCACTTTCACAGAAACACATTGGATTGTTTTTCTAAAACCAGTTTAAGTTCCCTAAATGTGTGTGTGCAGAAACACACCAGGGGAATGTAGGTGGGACAGCAGAAAGGGACAGATGCACCTTGGGGAGGCATTGTTGCCAGTGCTTCATCTTGGGTAAAGCATGAGGGTTTTGATCATGCAGTGGGAATCTCACGTGTTTAATGGTCAGATCACCCCTGAGCTCTCACCCTTCTCCAAGTGCTTTTTGGTACTGCAAAAGAGAGCTTTTGTTCCAAGGATCATGTAATGAAGAAATCTATGGTACTCCATGGTAATGTGAATCACTTGATCCAATATTTAGCAACTTAAACAGGTGCCAAGCAGTAGAGTTATTTGGGCATTTTCCAGAAACATAGTTTATCGTTGGGAAATGCCACTTTGTTGAAATGGAAACTTCTCTTGGGAATATGCCAGTTTTGATGAAATTTTCATAAGAAAGGTTTCCATGGTAGGATAGGATTTCTAGTCAAAATGCCAAAGAGAAAGAGAGATGTTTTCTCTCCTCTAGGAAAGCCAATAGGTTATTGTTAGGGCACCTGGTGACGTCAGGACATCCAGCCCCAAATCCATACCCCATATCTTTGAACCTGGCTGCCCAGTTATCTGGTTGAGTACCTGAGCAATCCATTTGCTGCTCTCAGCTGACCAGGTTTCAGCGTCCTCTGTAAGAGCTATTCTGCATTCCCCGAATAACTATTGGTGTAGGAATATGAACCTTAGTCCAAACAAGGCTTGGGACTCAGCCAAGCTCCTTCTCCTTTCCTGGCCAAATATTATTTATTCATTAGGAATGTAGTCATTGGAATGAGTAGCTATTCCTCACGTAGCTTTAGTGTGTGCACCCAACTCTCAATAGCTGTGGCTATGCCACCCTAAAACTTGTACATGTGTCCATGTTTACAGCCATGTCTAGTTTGCCTTCCACCCACACAGCAGCCTGGTGGGTGCCTGCATGTTGATTAAAACGTGCTGAGCAGCAACATGCGAACCAAAATGTTTCCACATGCTTTGGAGGGCACATCCCAGCCCCACCTAAATCCAGCAGAGGACCCTGGCGAAGGTCCAGTGATGGGTCTGGTCTGAGATGCAGGCTAAGGGCCATCTCAGTAAAGACATCAAATGCAGACACTGATCTCAACAGGAGTTAAAGACATGGAACATAGCAGAAGACACCTGCTAGGGTTGTGTGGATCCACTTACTTAAATGAATTAGTTGAAATTAGGAATATTCTTATTTCTTTTAATTCAGTGAGAGGTGCTAGATACCAGCTTTTGAGTTTGGAATGTCTCTGATATTTTCAGCTGAGTGAACTTCTGACTTTATTTTCTGCTAAATTTCCACAGTTTTACATTCTTAATGTCATCTGAGCAGACAAAGACCACAGATTTATTTTTTTTTAACCAAGAACCATTTCATTATACCCAGAACTCCTGAAAGTACCACATTGTGGGCAGTAATCATTGAAGATTTTTTAAAATTTTCTCCATGGAGTAAACATTATTTGCAAGTACATCATCCATCAGGGTTCTCTGAGGTATCGTAGTGAGCAGCATCATAAACAGAATGTTTTTTACCGTGATCCCAGCAGGCTTTTTTCTTATCTACAGACTCAGTGCTTTGGATTATGTAGGAAAGGGTAAATAGGAAGCTTACAGCATCTGAAACTTTTTCATTTTATTTCTCACTACCTCATGTGTTGAACCAAGGCAGAAAAAGTATATTTATATACTCAGTTTTGAGGATGCTTCTGACTGTTGCTGAGTCAGAAAGTGTAGGTTTAGCAGGCCAGGAAGGGGAAGTGTGAAGACTGGAACAGTTGTTTTGCCAGTCTGATTTCCTGTTACACCACTTGACATGTTCCCAGTCACGAGATGACAGAAAGAGACAGAAGCTGAACAGTGGCTGCCTCTGCCCCACCGCAGCCTTGGGGTTTTCTTGGACAGAGCTGATGTGGGAGGAAAGGGCACTGATAAAAGTGGAGTGAGGGATAGAAAACAACCAAAAGCAAAGTCTTTGCCTTGCAGGTAGAGATAAACCAAGTGGTTATTGCCACTGTCATCTCTCACTTTCACAATGCCACTGGTATTTGGGTCATTCTTTAAAGGGTGAGTTCTAGGTTCCATACATGACACAAATTGCCCTAGGCTGGCACCTGGCAGTTTTGAAATCTCAAGGTCACACCCCCCTCACCCCTTACATACCCAGGCAAATATGCTTTTTCCTTCTAATGCAACAACAGGGTCTTCAGGAGAGTAATAGATTATTGATTTTTTTCCCATTGGTAAATGTAATAGAGGACAGACGGAGCATTGAAGTAAAATTGTCAAAACAAACAGATGATAAAGAAGATTTATCTAGGAAACAGCTCACTTTAAGGCATTAGTCTGGGGCATTCTATGGAGTGTAAGGTGAACATCTATCCTCAATATGCCATCAGTCTCTAGTCAGCCTGTACTGAGATAAAAATTTTCTGCAATTCTATCACCATGAGGAATGTCATCTACAGTGTGAGCATCTTAAATATTTATGTGTTTGATCATTATTGTATAGTCCCATGCATTATTACATTTACATACACTTGCAAATATTTCATAAAACAGACACATAAAATTTTAAAAAGTATTATTAAAATCCCAGTCCTAAAGAAGTCTGGACATTTATTACTTCCTTTAGTCATTTTGAAGGGAGCATGACAAGAGTTTCAAAGGACCAGGCCACTATTGCGTAGCTTAGAGACAAAGTTTTAACAACAATCCAAAGGTCTAAGAAAATAGCTTAACAAAACATGTAATCAAATCCAATCCTGATTAACAAAACACCTAAGAACAGGCCTAAGTTTCATTTTTAACAGCAAAAAGTTAAGCATGTCCTCGAGTCCCTCCCTGGCTGAGGAGCTGAGCCAGGTTAAAGGGCTGAAGGCACTGTTAGCTGCCACATCACGCCTGACCCACATGTCACTGCCATCTGGCTTCATCTCAAAATGCAAGCAAAAGCATTTTTATCTCTCCCCAGTAGACTGCAGCCACACCTGGACTCCCAGGATCCCACTTGGGAATATGACAGCTCAGTGGAAGGGCAGCAGCCCAGATTGTTGTCACAAGGAGGTACCAAACATACACACACTGCTTTTCTTCAGAACACTGAGTCTTTCTCCTTTCTCCCTCTGAGAAGTCCTAACAAGAAGGAAAAAGTGTTTGTTTAGATGAGTTTGTTGACATGTAGCTATGTGTTTGGAATTAAGGCAATATAGATTTTAAATTGTGGTTATTCACTTTGCATATTGGAGTAGAAAAAGTTCATTGCAGATATTTCAGATATGGTCAAAACACAGACTCTAACTTAGGTCTAAATCAACTGCTTACTTCAAATCATAAAAGGGTATAAAATATGTCTAGATGAGAGGTCAGCAGTAAATTTTTATTTATTCATGAGCCTCTGTCTCTACTTATTGCTGCTTTTGCAAGTATAACAGAAAATGGTCCTTTTTTCTCTGACTTCCTACTTAGTTATAGCAAGTTCTGATGAAATAATTAATTGCTGTAAAGATTGTACAGCTAAATGCCTGGCTATTATTTCATAGGTATGAAAATAAATCAGGATTAATTCTATTGATTTCAAACGTGGCTATAAAATGTACATGGGTGACATGAGCACCAGACTTTATATAGTACATTCAATTTCTATGTAAGTTTAAGCTTTGAGGAACTTTGATCTTCAGAGTAGTTTATCTGCCTGAACATACAAATTCCTCCAGAGATCCCAGCAGCAATTACAAACTCCATAAGCACTGAAAAAGTTTGTAAATACCACTAAGTTTTTAAGAAGTTCTCAGAGATTCAAGTATTTGGTGCAGATTGCATCAAAATGAATCAATCAGCCTTCTGGGTAAATAGGCAAAGTTTTTAGGCAGGAATGAAGTAAATATTATAGCTATATATCTACATATATACCTACATATATAGATGTGTGTGTGTGTGTGTGTGTATGCATATATGTGTGTATATATATATAAAATGTTTTCCCTTGTTTGCGCTAGTCCTGAGGTCCAGGTATTTTTTTTTCATTTTTCCCCTGTTGCTACCAAAATCAAAAAGAGAATTAAACCCCCTAATTTTCTACAGTACTGCCTCAAAAGTGCCTAATCTGATTTAGCTAAAACTTCCTGGAGAACAAACGTGATTTTCCCAGGAGGCCATTCACCAGAGAGAAGAGCAGGAATGGAGGAGTTCAAGGAAACATTTCTAAGTCAAGCTCGTAGTGCAGTGTGAACTTTAGCCAGACATGATGGGGAGTTCTGCTGCTTTTTTTGCTTTTTTTTAATGTTGAAAAAAATTGTCATTTCATCAAAATGTAAACTTAGCAAGGAAACACGCTGATTTTTTTCTGGAAAGCCTTTTTGGACACTTATGTGGGGAAAAGAGGAACATAAGCAGTTACTGTGTTGCTTTGAAGCCTTATACCTGGGGTAATGGGTTGGAATAAATGTGATAACCAGCAGGTTCTGTCCTTCTTAACTTATGGAATAAAATCAAACCTTGTTTCCCCACCATTTTTCTGCCTTGTTTATTTAATTATTGAACTTTATAAAATAAAAACCTTGTCTATCCTTACGTTTGGCAAAACAGCAGCCAGGTTCGGACTGGGGCTTCTGACCCGTGTTATTTTATAAACAATCACCTCTTTTTATATTTCTGGGTGTTGCCAACCATCTCTCTGCACACTTTGTGTATGATGAGCTCAATGTAGAGACTCTGAGTGACTCTGATGCTGGGGGAGCCACGCTGGCGACTGATGGAGCAGAGACTGGCAACATCCCTGAACCAGAGAAAGCTGCAGGTGCCATTTCATCACAAGGACTCACTGCAAGGGAAGACTAAGCATGTGACTTCTCTCTTTCAGGGACAGAGATGAAGATTGGAGCTGATCCTGAGGAATTTGCTCTTCTTAAGCACTCTGAGCATATAATATTGAGATGGGTGTTGGTCATGCTAGGATTACTGTGGTAGTCCCTAGGTATTTAAATGCCTAAACCCCAGTCTGTTCCTGATTTTCTCTGTCTAGACATGGACTCCAGGATCTTTTATTGCATAAAAATCTTACGCAGAGTTTTTTATCGACCTCCAAGCAGTCTGTGCCAGGCTGAAAATCTTTCATTGAGAATATTTTGGCAGATGACTGACTTCAGCCTTCCATGGACCGGGGCAAACATTGGCAGAGGGGATCTGGGGACAGGTGCTGTTATCCTTGGGTTCACAATTCATGTCTGCTGCAGCTTTTAAAACTTGCCTTGCTTCCACTACCCAGCCTTCAGCTACTTTATTGACTTCAGCTCCCAGCTCCAAACTTAACGAGTTTCTATAATCTGTCTACAGCAAACCTGAGGGTTTCGACTCAACACGAACTTGCAGAATGTGACACAGACAATTAAACCCAGCCAAGGAGGATTTGGTTTGTTTTCTCTCCTAAAAAGAAGCTGTAATCCATTCAAAGAATTACCAAGGTATTTTGGAATCAAGCTAACTCATTTCTGAAGTTCACACTGAGGTAATGTATTATTAACCTCAATTGTTCAGTTTTAATCTTCTCTGTCCATGGGAACAAAGTTGGGTTTTGGCTTTGGCTTAAAAAATTAATCACCTACCATTCTGACAAAACTCAGAAGTGAGTGGAGCTGTTTGAAGGAGAGGACAGCAAAGGACATGGGATGCTACAGTCTGCTGAGGCAAGAAAGAGAAGAATGCACACTATTTTCCAGACCATTTAATGCCGCAGGCTGATATCTCATGGGTTTACTCGAGTGAGTAGAGGTTGCACATCTTACCAGGAGTGTCTGATCACTTCCACCCTTGGTGCTGGGATGTTAACCTGCCCTGGGGTGCTTCCAGTTAGGGAAGCAGAGAGGCAGCCCGGAGGGAGAGGAGACTGCTCAGCTCCATGCTCTTTCAGAGATTAACATAACAGGGTGCCTCCAGCTCTTCACAGATGCCATACTTTAATCCCCTGCTTTACTCAAAGGAGCAGGGACCATGACAAACTGATAGTGACTGTGGCTAAAGAAGTTCTCCAGAAGCCACCAGTTGGCACTTTTCAGCGGCAGCTATAATCCAGGTTTACTGGCCAATTCCTTCTGAGCTGATTTTTTGCCATGTAAAATGATTCTGCCTGGTCTGCTGCCCTGATAGGGAGAAGCAAACAGGAGACAGAAAACAAATGGGAAATACCAGTTGGCACTGACAGAAGTGATGTGCTTAGTGTGGAAATGCTGGTGTTTCATGGCATTCAGCAGGCCCCAGGTCAGGCTACAGGATCTTAAAGATCTTCCCATCCAGGAGATATGGATTACTATTTTGCAATTTCTTAACAAATAAGCAACAAAAAAAATCGTTGTTTACTTCTCCCAAATGTATCAGAGCAAGTGTCACAATCTGAAAGTACTTTCACCAGTTCACCACCCCTCCCTGCAGCAGGAAGGAAAGGGTGGGCAGGGCAGATGTCAACAGGAAAACATCTGTCTCAACACCTGGCAGAGCTACAAGGTAAGGATGTGGGTGGCAGCATCTTCCTGAAGGGGGCCTCAGGTCTCAAAAGCTTGGAAAACAAATCTCACGACTGTGCAAGAGTACTTTGCAAATAACAATGAAATATATTCTTGGTAGAGTCTCCATATAATTGCTTGTATCCCTTCTCTCTGGCCTCTTGGCAAGGAGATCCAGATGCTGATTTCACTGAAGTCAGCAGATTTCACACTCATTTTTCTGTTTCCTGTGATGTGGTTTCTGCCTTTGTCTTTCTCTCTCCTTAATTAATTCTGCATCATCCAACTGCCCCTTTTGGCATCCCTGATTTATAATGTTCTTAGATTTATATGGTCTTCAATGCTAATCCTTAAAACTAAAGTGTATAGCTATCTATTTAATCCAGTTTTCTGCCTTCCTTCCTTTTCATCTGCATAATATGATTCTCTCCCATCTCTTTTTCTGCAGGCTGCCAATGCCGAAACAAAGCTAGTCCTATTACTCTGGTCATACATTTTTAATGAATTTTTGTTTCATGCTCGCTATTCCATTTTTTAAAATAGATTTCTATCTTTCTTTCATGTATCATTTTTTATAGAGCTTTCTCACAGGTCTCCCTGCTGAGGCCCTTTAACAGTAAGTCTCGGAGAAATAGAAAGACTCACATCAGCCAGCCAGAGACAAGCTGGATCCAGCGCACAAATCATCTGGTCCCACTGGAGTTATTGGGAGCCCGAATGCTCGGTGCTGCATCTTCACCCAGGTTCAGCACAGCATGAAGCAGAGCTCCACAGCTTCTTGCTGGAGGCAGCTCAGGTGGAGCTGGCTCAGAAGAGTCAGAGTGAGCTTGTCTTTGCCCAGCGCACACTACACCCCATGGCATTCTTCTCCGAGATAGATTCCTCTAGGGAACCTCCTGCAGGATTTTTCCAAGCAGCATTGCATAGACTATAACCTTGTCCACTTTTCTGCCTCCGTTAGGTGTGGTTACTTCAAGAACATGTTATGCATGCTGCCCTTATACCTTCCAGTCAGGCCTAGTTTATGTGCATTTAGTATTTCGTATTTGAACCTCCGGCTCCTTGGTTTACCCTTTCCCAAAAAGCCTGCAAGTGCATTTGTTTTCAAAGTCCTTGGGTGGAGTAATTTCTCCACTAAGATTCTGTGACCTTTCAATTCTGTACTTGATTGCAATCAAGAAGGTGTAAAGTCTTTGGATTCTGGATATTTCTGCATTTCAGCCAAAATAAGTATCAGTCTTTTTGGCTGAAAGGAAGACTTCACTTTGCCAGAGAAGAACCTGATAAAAAAGCCTTTTCTTTTTCTTCTCCCCTTGACACTTTTGAACTGAAATATTCCACTGCACAGAGCTGAAATAAATTGGTCAGAAAACTTCAAACGTATCACCTTCATCAGGACCTTTCTTTAGCA
Organism: Pachycephala philippinensis; assembly: GCA_013397055.1. Lineage (NCBI taxonomy): Eukaryota > Metazoa > Chordata > Aves > Passeriformes > Pachycephala > Pachycephala philippinensis. Next base: position 317,703 of record VWZT01000889.1, read on the forward strand.
GCTAAGCTCAAAACCACTGGTATGTCACTCCATTTTATTACTCCAGAACAGTACAATCAAATCTAATTTTGGGAAGCACTCCATGGACCACGGTTAGCTTATATCACATATCACATCCCTGTCTCCAAAGCCATTCTGTCTTTAGAGCTTATTCAGATAGCAGGACTTATCCAAGAATTCATATTGAATGGGGTGGGATACCAATTCATGGCTTCATTTATCATTTCTATTGGACGTGACGTTCAAAATATTATCATTGTGAGTAACTTCTCTGCCTCAGAAGACATTTGAAATGACTGGATATTGTCCGACAAGAAAAAAGGAAAAGAAAAGAGAAAAGGTCTATGAATGTTCTGCAATGCTATACAAGAAAAGCAAGGCTCTTCAAATATACAAATATGGGGTTTTCTATGTACATTATTTCACACAAAGTATTTAACTTATAATTTCTTAACTTCAAGTTTAATCTACAAAGACTGTCTTCTTGAAGTACAATAATACAAAGTCAAGTGTCGGTAAATACATTTTATGTGCACAACCTGTTTCCTGGAATTCAGGCAAAAATATTAGAAGAAAAGAACATTCTCATAGTGTTTTTAATTTTTTTTTTTTTTTAAAGAAAACTAAACCTTCTGGAAAATTCTGCAAGTACATTGTAAATCTGACTGTTCTGTTGGCTTCCTCTTACAAATTCCACAGCGATAGGGAGGACTTTGTACACAATAGCAGCTGATATTTGAATAGCTTGCAAGAGGTTTTACTGTTAGCATCTCAGCCTCAAAAACCCAGCAGTATTTTCATTTCCCCCCAAAAATTGTTTAGAAGGAAAATAATTCTGAATTGAGTTGTCTGGAATTATTTTTGGCCTGAACTTGAATCACCTTTGGCATTAAACATGCCTTTCATTTTGGCACTTGAACTTTGCTCAAGAAGATGGGGAAGAGCACAGGCACAGTGCCACGTTTCAGAACAAAATACCCATTTTACATTACATTCCCACTGCCTGTATCTAATTGCATGTGAATATCTGACAGGAAATGGAACAGGATACTCAGCATTCAATGCTTTTAGGAAACAGATAATCGGTAAATTGGTCTTTGCTATAGTTAAAGGAACAATTGTTTTACTGGACTGACCAAAAGCAAATTACACCAGGGAGGCCGAAGAATACTGACCATCTGTACTCTCCTGGGCGAAAATGGGAGAATTCTTTCTCTTTCTCTTTTCTTTTCAGTTTTTGCTGCATTTCTTTCCCTAGTCTGATGCTCTCTCCTTGTAGGTGCATGACTGGTAAGAAAAAATAGTTTAACTTCAAATACTGTTTAGATAATTAGCTGTCACATACAGGTTTTGCTTATTCCCCAGCCAGGATAATGTCACTTTTAACAAATTTTCATGGCTGGCCCTACATTACAGAAATGAGCTGTGTTCCTAATGATCATTTTCCAGCCTTTGAGACAGAAAATGGCTTTGCACTTTTTGAGTGAGTGATCTATTTATACACAGGTAATCAAGTGGTTCAAAGATGTGGGAAACCTTTTTTTTTTTTTTTTTCCCGCCCATACTTCCCTGATAAAGAAATGAGGGGAAAGAATGCTTTTGAAAAAGATTTCCAAGCAGACACTTACCCTCCACCTACTGGCAACAGTAAACGATTTCCCTATGATACTTTCCCCTAAGCAACTTTCTTCTAGACCATTCCAGGGTGGTTGGTGATCCCACATTTGAGGACGAGGGTCCTTTCCATATGGGCACCTTCAACCATTGCTCAGCTTGAAGGAACCTAAAAGGTTGTGGTTTGTGGTTGAGTCCTCATAGGTCTGTGACTGACCCACTTGGTGTTTCCTTTCTCATTTCATTAGAAATCATATCAATGATTTCTAGTTCAATAAATTGCATAAATCACTGAAGTGTTTTGGGTTTTTTTCTTGTCTTTGCAGGGATCAGGAAGAAGAGGCACATCAGCTGGGTGGAAACTTTCCTTGTCTTTATTACACATGATCTGCAAGTGGTGCAGATATCATTGGAGTGGATATGGTTTGTGTACCCACCATGGGCCCAGCCTAGGAACTGCAGGGCTGTTTTCTCTGAGAGTCATCAGAACTTGTCATTTTGCCGAGTGGGGTTTTGGTAGTGTTCATGACAATAAAATATATAACACCTATTAAGGAGCAAAACTGTAACTGAATGATACAACTCCGTAGGAAAAATCAGATGAACCCAGGGGACAATTTGAGTAGCTTCTGCAGTTCTAAATCATTTCCCTTATAATAAGAAAAGGAAACAGTGAGGAAGAGTATGAATATCTAACAAATACATATGACTTTAAATAAGGGTTATGGGCAGCAAGATTATGTTTTACTTTGTACATTCCTGCATGAGAGAAATAAAATATTTATATTAGAAAGTAGAGGTGTAATTTAGATTAAACCATTTGAAGACACATATTGCAGATGACAATGAATTTAATGACACTTTATAGTTTTCAGAATCTGTAACAGTAGGATAGTGAAGGACTTCACTAAAATTTACAATGCTCCTGACAGGTATTGCTATTAGAGACCACTAAAAGGAAGGTGCCTTGCCTTTTCCTACATTGAAATCATAATTCATAAGGCTCAGAAGTCTGAGTTTTATTCCCTGGTCTAACCATAAACCCTGACCTGTGTCAGCCAGGTCCCTTACCCGGGGGTCTGGCAGTGGTGGCAGGGCTGTACATCCCAGTGTCTATGGGGGCAATCACACCTTGTTGCTCTTTCTGTCTTCAGCCAATTTGGTGTGTCTGTTTGCTTCTTAAACACCATCTCAGCTGGAGATGAGCTAATTTTTGTGGATTTTGCATGGACAACATCAAGTTCAGCACACTCTGTCTGATAGATGACTCTGTGGCAGCTAAGAGACAGTGCTGCTGCACAGAGTGAGAACATTGGCTTTTTCTAGTAGGAGCAGCCAACATGAGCAGCTCTGAAAAATGACACAGATGTCCATTTGTTTTTTAAAGACACATTAATCTTTCAGAAAAGTATTTCTGAAGTTGTATTTGGACTTGGCTTTCGTTAATGTCCCATATTGCTAATTGATTTTTCTGACCTTCCCAGCCCATATGAAAACAGGGCGGCTGGGGCTGCTGAGGGAAAGCACTGTTTGCCACCACAAGAGCCACATGGCTGGCAGCCAGCAGCACAATTACACCACGTGCCTGGAATGATAATTGAGCTATTGCTCCCCTCTTTACTTTTAACCTTGTTATTAGCATTGATGCAGCCTTGGCGTGACGGATTGGCAGACAAGATGGGCCACAAAGACTTATTATGGTGACATTACATAGAAGGTCCTCAGAAGGCACCTCGGTGAGAGCCCACTTGGGTGCACCCGAGGACGAAATAAGGTAAATAGTTCTTATGAATAATTATTATTGTTGCTACTACTGCTGTTACTGCGGCTACTACTATTACTGTTATTCCTTGCTGCATTCAAGAAGGATCTGGGAGGTGCCAGAGATGATAGTTTCTACTAAGCAGAGAGCAGGATGGACAAGAACATCATGTCCCAGGAGAAAGATCTACCAGTTTTCATTCCTTCCATTCCCTTTGTACAGCTTTCACAGCCTCTCTCATGGCTCTGTTCCAGTTTTTTTGCTTTCTCTCATCCCCAGTTTTCTGTAGCCTGACCTCCACCTCTCATCACAGGGGCTGCAAAACTCCTGGGGAGCCTGAGGACAGTTTAAGAAGTTGGATGTGCAACAAGGAATGAAGTCCTGAGCTGAAAAACTAACTCATAAGTGGGCCACCAGTAAAGAACTTGGCAGGAACTTTCCCTCAGAATTAGGCCCTTTGGAGACCTATGGTGTTCAAGTCTGTATAGCACATAATGAGAGACAGTCCATTCCTTGAAAAAAATTTACAGGCAAAGTTCCAGAGAGGAGACCAAAGAATGGGAGGTACATGCTGGGAAATAATAAAGAAGGACACAAAATGAGTTTCTTTGAGGGAGAGAAAACTTTGCTTTAAGATTAGAAATGAGGCAGAGGGGGTAAAGAGTGGTAATTGTGCAAAGCATTTGGTGTAGATCTAGACTGAATTAGGCTTTCACATTATAGTATTCCTAATTTTCAGACCACATTTTTTGGGGGGGGATTTTTTGGTTTACTTTGGTTTCTTGATTGGTTTTTTGGGGTTTTTTTTGGGGGGTGTTACTTGTTGGGGTGGGGCTTTTTTGATTTCGTGTGTCTTCTTTGGGTTTCGGGTTTGTTTTCTTTTTTGTATTCAAGCCCCAGAACTGTTTCTTTTTAAATTTTACTTCTCTTTAGGCAGGATATTTTGCTTTTCATGTAATGAGATTTTTTTTTTCCAGTAAATTCCCAATATTTTCTCTATCTTTAGGCTTAACACATGTAAAAAATGCTTCTACATTATTTTAATATTTCTGTTCTCATTGCTGGATCCTTTTATCAATATTTTACATGTTTTACACACTTCTCATGGGTACCAGGCTGGTAATTTTTAGGCCCAAATTTAACATAAGAATTCAGTCCAAATTTAATAATAACATAACTTAATAACAATACACACAGCAGCAATTGAAAACAAAGCCTCTGAGGCAATATGAGTCATAACAATATAACGATCCATTATTTGTTGTCCTTTGCTTTTTTCCTCTTCTGCCTTCCACAATTAAATACTAATGGCCATGAAGAGATTCTCTGGGGCTTTTTCACAATGTAATTTTTCTCAAAAGCATCTACAGTTGCTCGTGCACTATTGTTCAAAACATACAAATAAGCTACACCATCCAATGTTTCAAAAGTAGAATTTTACTGCCAGTTGGAGCATGTTTAAAGAGCTCTTTACCAATTACAGCTTGAGAGAAGCCAGGGAAGAGATGTTTATAGATATGCACTGCACTGTAGGGGTGGATTCAGACACAAACTTCATGGAGGCTGTGCAGCATCACTGCCTCTCCTGTCTGACTGAGCACTGCACTTATCACTGCTGATGGAAAGATTAAATCCATTAAACTGCCACATTTTCTTCTTTTTTTCCCCCTCCACCAGGAATTTGTCCAGCAGCAGGCTAGGACCAAAACATGACTCGTGGCTCACATTCGGGGCAGCTCTGCTTTTGTACTGGGACTCAGAGAAGTTCCTACAAGGACGTGATCTCCCAGTGACATCCTGACTCCTTCTCTCCTTGTCTCAGCTCTGCTCAGCTTCAGAAGCTGTAAATTTCCACCCACAAGTGAGACAGGAGCTGAATAAGGATAGCTGATTTGGCCACTCCTATTGGAAAAAAGAAAAGGGAAAACAATATTGAAACCACATACAATAAATAAAATGCCGGTGCCAATTAATAAAGGAGAATGAATAGTTTTCAGTTGTCCACATAGGGTAGGACTGGTTTAGCAACAACTTTTTGTTCTTTAAGTAATCAAAATCATTGTTGATATTTCTGGATGTGATGTGAAGGAAAATTCATGGGTTTAAATACAGAGAAAAAGAGGAAATTCAACATTCTTATGGAACCAGTCTGGCATAACACCCGTAACTCAGCTTAGTATAAGCACAAGAGTTCGAGTTCAGACCAACACTCTGTGCTTTGCTCATCAATGCTGCTCTCTTAAAGCCACAGCCTGACATCTCTCCTGCAACACTGCCAACCCCAACGTTTTATTACATCTCGCATTTTTTTCTTAAACACCCCGCTCCTGAAAACATGCGTTACACAAGAATCTCAGCTTTCTCTTGAAGAAAATGAAGTTTCCAGACCTCACTGCTGCAGGACAAGGCTTGGAAAACATGAATCTTAAGTCAAACATAAAAGCCTCAGAAACCAGATGGAAACTCAAATGCATACCACCATCTCTCTTTTTTTTCTTTTGTTTTTAACACCCCCTTTCTTTTAAAGCTGTCACACAATTGTTCTGATACCTGACTCGTGATTTCTTAGTGCCCAAGATTGGCAGTCCAGCTTCCCAAGACAGGCAGGTTTGCCAGCGAGAAGCCCAACAGTTCTCAGTGAGAGGCAAAATGAACAAAGCATCACCCCTGAGCTGTGCAGAACATCAGTGCACAGGGATGAGTCCTTCCATGCTTTGGAACCAGTTGTCAGGCTGTGTCTGCTCATGGCTCCAGGCTGCCTTCCCCTTATTGTCCAATTGCATGAGCTGGGCAGGAAAATGGTAAATATTTAACAAATGAGCCTGAGTCAGGGGCCAAGGCTATGCAATCATTACAGACAACGCAGAGCTCTCTTCAGGACGTAAATCTAAGGACTGTCTGGAGATATTTCCATTATCTGCTGAGGAAACCTTCAGATGACCATGACCCTAATCTAGGCATATTAATTAAGTGCCTAAACTCAGGTTGGATGAATCCAGGCTGAATCCTCATGTCTTCAACAGCTTCCTCTTCCCAAAGAGATCTTTACTGCAATCATGGAGTGATTCTGCAACTAAAAGAAAGCTCTAAGTGGCTACCTGAGCCTACTCACAGGAGAGTGGAGATAATTCCCTACCATTCATACATACCTCATTTTTCAAAATATGTCATATGGATTAAAATTCATGTCTTGCACCTGCAGGAGATTTTGGTGTTATGCAAAAAAAAGTCAATCGATTCCTCCAGGTGTGCACTAACAAATGCATGGGGAAATTTAAATACAGGGCTTCATACAGAGGTACCTTTAGAAAAAGTCCCTTTATTTGAGTATTTCAAGGCACAAGCTATGGTGGTGGTTTGAGGGGCTTGCAGCACCCTTCACAGCAAGAAGCAGGGTCTTTGACTCAGGGTGCACCAAGACAGCAGGGATATACTTTCTGCTGCTCTCTATGAGAATCTCTAAGATATCTCCTTTTGCACACACTCCTCTCAGAGCTGCTGAGTCAGCTGGGTTCAGCAGTGGGTCCTTCCACAAAGGCCAAGCCCTGGGCAGCAGATGCAGCGGTTGACCAAACCATAATCTCCAGTTTCACCCCAGATATTTATGGTTCCAAAGACTGGAAACAAGAACCACACATCTCTCCATGCCCAAGTGTCAGGGAGGAGAAATTGTAGAAGTTGAGAGGAAAAGAGGTTGCAGAAGCCATGGGGATGATTAGGAGGAGGAGGGTGATGTGATCACAGGCAGAGGGAAATACATAGATGTAAACAAACAAAACCCAAGAGGCTGAACAGAAGCAAAAGGCTTCCCAAAGCCTGAAGTTTGGAAATACCAGAACTAAAGTTGCTAGGGCAACCATAATTGGCCCCACTGTGTATAAGCTTTAATTAGACAACCACAAACTATTTTTTCCACGGGGCCTAAAGATCATTTCCAGTGCTTGGACTGGGTGCGGTGCTAGGCACAAAAGCTGATGCCCCAGCAGTCCCACTCATAGTCAGGGGACAGCTGCAGGGACAACAGGACAGAGCTGGGCAAGCAGCAGCAAGGATGCTTTCCCAGTAATGGAAAGAACAACCACAGATCCAGCAAAGCAGAGCTTGTCCCTTGCCCTCTGACATCACGTAGGAAATCACTGATTCCCATATTTTCACAGCTGGTCATTAACTGGGGAGTTCTTTGGACATCTGGCTTAATGAGAGTGTTCCAGGCCAGGTTGCTTGGGGCCCTGAGCAACCTGACCTACTGGGTGGCATCCCTGGCCATGGCAGGAGGGTTTGAAGGATGATCATTAAGGTTTCTTCCAACCCAAACCATTCTATTATTCCATGACTAACACTCACAGGTCTTGAGAGGAACACTCTCACTTGAAGCCAGTAGGTACTTCACCGTGGAGCAGCCTGACACATGAGGCTGATCCTCCTCAAGCACCCTGCTCCCTGTCACAGCAGGCTTTGGACAATTGCGTCCTTCTAGTAAACCCTCATAGAAGCACCGGAGGAGAGTAATATTTTGAAGTCGCATGAGAGCTGTATGTGCATGTTCAGTACTGAGGTCACAAACTGCCCAGAGCAGAGAAAAAAGCTGCTGGGGCTCAGCACAGAATCAGCACACAGAGGTGTTGGAGAAGAGGCTGCACAGCCATCTTCAGTATCAACATCTTCTTTCCTTGTGTGAGCACCACCCAGCAGTGGCCACATTCCTGTAATACTGCAGTCATGAATATAACATTAGCACCAAATACATGGAAGGCTACGTTACACTGCTCCCCATGCTGCTGCTGCTGTGCCTAAAGAGCCAGGAGCCACTGGGTGACCTTAGAGAGGTCATTATCCTGAGCCCCTGCACCTCCTCGTCTCATATTTTGTCTCTTTTTTTTAGACTGGTGGCTTTTAATTCAGAACTTATCCTTACTGCCCTTTCACACAATGAAACATGATTTTAGTCTGGTTTTTCAAATACTCTCATAATCTAAAGAGAACCATCTAAAGTACTCCCAGGCACTGTCTTTTCTGTGTCACTGCTGTTACAGTGGTATCAGTACCATCATTTCAATATTTCTGTTGAGCTCCAGCACTAAAGAAGAACTCTGGATGCACACACAAGCATTTGTGAAGCTGTTTTTGCTGACCCAGAGAGGAGTGTGTTATTTTGGACCTTCCTTTTGAACATCAACACAAACTAAAATGAAGGAGAACCAGAAAGGAAGTAAGCGGCTCACGCAGTGAAATTGCTTTTGAGAAGAAATGACTCAGCCGTTTTCTGCTCAAATACAAACACATACACAAAATATCCCTGCCACATTATGCAGAAATCACCCTTATTTCAGCTGGAAAAATAAAGAGCCACTGAAGCATGGTGAAAGCAGCCGGAGCCAGCCAGCTCCTGTGCCGAATGCCCCACACTGCCCTCCCCCTCTGCTCTGCTCTTCTGCTCCTCAAATCTGACCAGAAGAAAAGGGTTTTGAAAACCAGAAGGGGAGGGGGATCATTCCTGGACTGAAATCAGACTTTTGCTGCCAAGTTTCAGCCCAGAAGCAATTTCTTACAGCTGAGTTATAAAACTCTGGGCAGAAAAAGGCTGGGAAACAGAGAAGGGAGGAACACAGAGGGATTTTTGATGGAAAGACAGGCATGACCTTCATTTCAGCAGAGCAAATTGGTGATGTTGGAGTGTTCCAGGGGCAGAGACGTCTTGCTTTAAGGCAAAAATATGAAACACCATCCAACAACAATAAGAAAATTTGAGATATTTTTTTTCATCCTTCCTTTTATATATTATTTTTTATTTCATTTTCAGGCCATTCTTGGTCATTTATCTGAGTTGTTTTAAAGTACCTGTCAGTTGAACCACTGAGTCATAAAATCAGATTTTGTCATTTTAATGGCGACAATGTTTCTTAAACTGTGTTTTTTGGTCTGTGTTTTATCTTGGCAATTATTGAAGACGCTCCCAGAAGTTCAACAGGCCCAAGGCCAGTAGATATCAATTATAGTTCATCTGCATAAAAACTGCTTCTTAAAAATCATTTTCTGTGTTTGCAAAGGCTCTCTATTAAATGCTAAAAAGCTGGACCTGTCTGACTTTAGACCAGTGGCTCAAATACCAGGAATTAATCATTTTATGACTATTTAAACGTGAGATTGTACTTGTAATTCATTCATCCTGATGCAAGTAAAAGTATGAACAGTGAAGAGGAAAAATGGCCATAGATACAGGGGAGTTGCAAAGTGACTGGCCAAGTATCACACATACGATTTTGGCAAATGGAGGAGGACCTGTGTCTCATCACAGAATCCAGAACTGTGCAGTTTTTATCACTGCTCTGACCTCAGAAGAGTGTTTCCCATCCTTGTTAATTAATGGGTGTACTGTTCATTTGGAAACAAAATGCGAAACATACAAAGAAAAACATTCAAAGAAAGTTTGTTGCAGTGTTGTCACAATATTTTTTTATTTCCAAAAGAATAAAAAATAGATGAAATGTTAAACATTCATTTGTTACTTTTATTTTGCTCCTGTTTTGCTTGCTTGCATGTTTGAGGGTTTCTGTGTAGGAGGATTTTGGATGGGTGGGAACAGGGTTTTCAACATTTGTGGAAACGCCTCCAGATACTCTGCACCAGTCAACCTTGTAAATGGGTTTTGCTCCAGAATAAACTGCCTCTTAGTGAGTTTGAGGTTGATCCATGGTGTCCATGATGATATGCCCTCAATCTGACCTTCAGAAAATGTCACAGTACTGGAAAACAGGAATTCTGTCTTCAAGCCATTTACGTCTTTGGTCTTGTGGGTTACACCACCGACCATCAAATCATCTGTGGTTTAGGGAGAGGTTTACCAAAGATCAGCCACCAGAAGTCATTGGACAGTCAACGATGATATCAGCTGTGAGGCAGATCTGATTTTGTTGAGAATGGAGATTTCTAGTTACTGATGATCTTGACATGTTGATAAGTTGCATTGTATGAGCATAGGACAGGGCCTTGCACTTTGCATCTTATACACAGCTACACTGGGGCTCGAGGCACCAGGAGCACCAATATTGATAAACAGTGTCTTGGAGGGTTGAACAGCTAATTTCTATTCTGTCCTGACAATGCTGTGAAGGGCTTTTAGTGTCCCTGGGTCAGTTTGGGGAACTACTTGCAGAAAGGAACTACTCATTCCCGGACTTTAGGGAAGCAGTGACTACACCACAGCCTAGAGAAAAGATCAGTTCAGCTGATGCTCAGGAATCATCCTGCTCATCTGCTGAGAGTTGCTCATGTCCACGGTCATGTGAGAGCCACTGACTGAGGGCCTGAGTAAGAAATGTAAAGGAAATGCTCACCTTGCAGTCACTGGGATTACAAATCATGAAAATATGTCTCCCTCATCCAGACTTGACATATTTTTGTAAAAGACCCTTCAGTGCACTCTGCTGCACAGCAGACACTAGTTTAGCTGATTTCTTTTATACTCTCTAAAAATAGTTCATGGATTCGTATCTTCTGCTCTGTGTCAGAATTAGGAACGGGGCCAAACCATATCCAATTACCAAGTTACCACTGATGCTGGAAAATATGAAAAAATAAAATCCAAATTTATCCTTGGATTTCATTTTATTACACAGTTTTGCCAAACCACATTTACATAGTTCACAATTTGAAAAAGAAATAGGTCTAAAAAATTTGAAGAATTTTCAGAACTGAAGTCCCATTTTTGTATACCACTTCATCCAGATCTTCAAATGCAGGGAAGTAGGCAACTCCCACAGAAGTAATTTGAAGGCAGTTGGGTTCTGAATGTCTTCGCTATTTAGAAACTCTGAACTTCAAAGATACCAGATCTTACATCTTATGCAAAGTCAAAAATTGGGCTTGTAGGTGACTTGTCCTGTCTGAAACCATTTAGCTGGCATCATCCTGCTGTGAACAAGACTGGGGATTTGATATAAAATTATGTGTCTCACATTTTTTCCATTGGAAAACTGAAAATAAAGACCCTCTGACTGTTTTATTTATAGCGAAGATGCTTACACTACCTTCTATGCAGTTTCATGTCCATATCACAGCTGGTGTAAGCTGGTCTCAGTCCTGGACAGAGGTTCCAGACTGGACACCTCAGTGAGTTCTAGAGACTTGTATTGTGACTGCTTGCAACTCAGATTCTCCATGTTTACTTTTTTTTGAAGGTTGGTGCCAGTTTCACATGCAAAATATGCAATCCAGGGTGCTGGTTTGACTTTGCAGCTCTGTCAGCTCTGTAGAAAGTCAGACCTTGCATCCTAAATCATACCCAAAATGTAGTTAAAAGTGAAAGGCTGTGCAGAAGGCTATCGGAAATGCTTCTGTCTGCTCTTACATTATTCAGTCAAAAATAATTTTTAGGTTATCTGGCCACTTCCCAGCCTTTCCTAAATGCAAAACTCAGTCAGCCCTAACTCCACTCCTTTTAGATGTTTGTCGCCGAGTTGAAATCGACTGGAAAGATGCAGGACCAGGGAATGTCTGCCAGGAGGCAGGGTTTTTATCCCACTCCTACGCATAAAGCTATAAATCATATTCTGCCATCAGATCATTATTTTTCTTCTGTTTCTTATAAACACAGCAGCAGCATCAAATGAAATATAAGCCTTCCAAGGCTGTTGGATTTCCTTGTATGTACTGTAGAAGGCAACATTTGCAGACATATGGCATGCAGGCTACTCTTAGAGAAGCATTTTGAAAACTGAACTTGTACATTTTTGAGTCCAATAATCGTAGGTGGTCTGGGTTACTAACCCTAAATCACTTCAGTGGTAACTATTTCTCCTAGTCCTACACATCAGCCTGCATGACATTAGGTTCGAGGGGGTTTTATTAAATAGAAATCTCAAATAAAATCCCCCCAAATTAGCTATAAAATATTATCCTCTGGATGCATGGCTCTTTTGTTTATTATAATTGCTTATTTGGTCACAACACCCAGGAGTATGTGGGTGAAGTACACACCACTTGCAGTGCTCTGGTGAACAACCTGGACCTACTCTCATTCCTTCACCCATTCGTATTTCTTCCTGATTTTTGCCTCTCCCTTTGCCACAAAAATATTGTTAGGATAATGATAAAAAATTTTTCGAGACTTCAGCTGTTATGAGAGAGGAAGACCACAAAAATACCTCAAATATTTTGTTAGTTTTGCTCTTTTGACTTACATTTATCCCCTTATCTACAGAGGGAGAGAGAGAAGTGGAGGTCCATACACATATATTCATATACATAGATAAATACACACACCACAAATTTAATAATTAGTTATTTTTATGTGATTGACTCTCGAGTTACCCTCTTCTATGCAGGAACCGACCTGCATGGACCTTTTTGGAAACTGCACATTCTTGGCTTGGCCATGGCAAAGAACAAAGGAAGAACAGCTTTAGTTTTCTTTGGTACAGGGATCTTCATGGGTACAAGCCCAGAGACTCCAGAGGGTGATGAGGATTGTTGTGGCAGGCAAGCGAGTGTGAAAAGCTCTGTGAAAAGACAAAGAGGCAGGACCTGGCCACGTGGGACCTTGTGTGCGAGGATGGCAACATCATCCTGACAGCAAGCACATCCAAAAATCCTCCTGCGAACTCTCAAAAGCTTTGCTGCTCGGACGCTCTGCTCCCGGATTCTCCAAGCTCTGCTCCTGGATTCTCCAAGCCTGCTGTGATCAATACAAGGGCTGGACCCAAGCCCAGAGGTCCCCACTTGCAGGTTTGGGGATGGGGCACCCTAAACCACACCTGTAACTGCACATCACATGTACTCAGAGTAATTTCTCAGCTTTTGGAGAACAACCTGGGCCTGCTCTGCAGAGCAAGGTGGCCACATTCAAACCACCTGTGAGGAAGGACCCTTGTCCCCTGCTGTTCCCCAGATCACGCCCAGGGGAGGTTTAAGAGACAGACCACTCGAGCCAAGCCATAACAGTGCCGGGGGTTGGTATTTTCACAGCATGAATGATCAGGTTCCAGTTCCTAGAACTGTTTCCTGACACCATTTAAGCTACTGGTATAAATATAGCCCTTCACCTTGCCCCAGTCACAGCGAGGCACGCGGTCAGGAGCAGCTCACCCCCTCCAGGATCCCTCCCTGTGATTCCCTGCCTCAGCGTATGGCAGCTGTGACCCATCTACAGCAACACTGCTCCGAGGACATCCTTTGTGCTGAGCGTGCAGCAGGTTTAATCACGCTGTGCAACCTTTAACATGATTGCATTCATATTTATTGCTGCACTGACACGGACAGTTCAGCTACTCTGCTGATGGATACCCTCATACATTAGCTCAGTTAGAAACCTGATTTCCTGCCTCTAAGTGAACTGAGAGATGCTCTAGACGCTGATACAAATGTCTTATAATCCAGCTATAGCATACCATTAGGATAATTGTCTTGAGACCAGGTAGTGCCAGATTGATAGTCCCTGTTCCATTTGCCAGCAGCGCAGGTGCAGATGCTATTAACAAATGCATCCATGCCTTTTTAAGACACTGCTGAGCTCTTTGCTCCAAGGCTAACCTTCAGCAAGGAGTTCCACGAGTTAATTATTCACTGTGTCAGTGCAGATAAAATGCCCAAATTAGAATTAATAAAACACTGGAAAGTTAACCCTGAAGGGAATATCTCAGAGAAGGATGCTACACTGACAAGGAGATTGAGTAGATGACCTAGTAAGAAAAATTGAGTCCCTTTTCTAATTCCTGTTTTAAGACTTTACCAGATGTGCTCAAATCTCAAGAACATTACATGCTTTGAAGTACTCATCCAGCCCTGGGTGCCTCTCAAACTAATTTTTTCTCTCGATATAGTATTCCTCACTGTTGTCTCTTTGGCCTTGTTGCTGCTGACAAGACTGATGCATGCATTCACACTCAATTCCACTCAATTAACACTCTCTGTTTGTGCTCGAGTGTTCATGATGAAACTGCTTTAAAGAACACTTTGGATAAAGCACGAAATCCTATTAGTTGTTTACATTTCTTTGTTGTCAGCCCACCTCTGCTTTCAGTCATGTCTGCAGAATTATAAGTACTTAAAACTAATGAAGTAAAGAGCATAAACAGAAGTGAATGATCAAATAGGTCTTCTTCACACTGAACTCTGAGATTTCAAGTGGTGTTTAAAATTCAGTCAGAGCTGAAACTGCATTATCTTCTGCTCACTCAATCCTTGATCGTGAATTGGAAGCATTCATTATTTATCGACATCTGTCATTCATAAACCTGTTTATTGTGAAAGGGATTAGACATTTCCCCCATACAAATCCCATTATTCCATTGGATTTATAGTCGTACCATCCTTCTCCTTTGAAAATGCTGCTCTCTGTTCCTTTAGTAACATGGAGCAGTTGCTGCCATTTAGATAAACACAGGATAAATTCCACATTGTAATGACCCTTCACAAAGTAGTGGCACTCAGCCACGCTGTCGTTCATCTCACCATCCACTCGCACCAAGTAAAGCAGTGGCAAGACCATACAGACTGCAGGGTCCTTCCTCCCTCCCCAGCGTGTGGTGGGGAAAATCAGACCCTCAGACCAGGAGTGTGGATTTGCCCTGGACAGCAGATCTACCACAACTGGTATCCCCTGACACCCACTGGGGGCAAGACATGGTCCACAGACTGCAGGGGAATTAAATATCGGTAGGACACTCATGTTTGTAGCAACAGTGAACAGAGGACAAAGAAACAGCACTGGTGGTCAAAACCGTGGCAGTCTTGGGAGCTGTCCTTAGAAAATGAGCTAACAGATGTTCTTTCAGGCAGCAAAAACAGGCAGACAAACCACGCCAAGTTTTTTCATCTGGTGGGAGTTTTATGGCATGTACCTTTCCAAAGGCAGATATTTGGAAGGTAAGTATTAGGGCAAGTATCCTTTTGAAATGCAAATTTTCTGTGCAAATGTCCCCAGAGAGAGCATAGATCTGAGATATCATTTATTATTATTATTTATTATTGTTGTTATTGTTACTGTTATTATTGTTGTCATGTTACTCCTGGACCTAATGGGATGGCAACACATTGAGTAACAGGGAAAGATCTCTTAATAAAAGTGCAAGGAAATGTGGCCATTCTGGCAACAGTCTTGTTTTCCTTCATTCATTGCCCCAGGATACTGCAGAAAGAAAACTACTAATATATTGTCTAGGTTCAACTACTTGTAGGCACTACTGCAGGCAGTCAGAAGTAGACCTGGGGGTGCTACTCCCTGCATTTTCAAGCACAGTTCTGGCTACATGTCTGAGCTGGGCTCTGCTTCTCTGATCAGCCGGCTCTGTGCAGTCACCACAGCCTTATCCAGCAAGGCAGCAGATGTCTCCTGGGACCAGAGTCATCTCTGCCATAAGTCATTTGGTTTCACTGAGGTAGGACTGCAGCTACACTCATCCCAGGGGTCTGGACCTTGGCTGCTCATCTGCATTGCCATATGCTCCACTATAATTGTAGGCTGCAAAGTAAAAAACAAATATGCAGCTTAAACAAGCCTGCTCTGTGTGGTGTTATTTCACTTAAGGATTAGGTGAATCAGCTTCACCGAAGAAGGCAATCTCTCACCATATGCCCATCCAGACCCCTGGGGGGCTGCTGCAGGGCAGGAGGAAGGTGTGTGTGCTGCAAGGTGTGTGACAGCTCTGTGTCTCCCTGTTGTTAATGCCTGGGTATAACAAATGGTACTTAGAGAAACAGATCTATATTTAAACATGGCCTCTTCGGGTAAATACTTGCAATCCAGCAAGGACTATCCTGAACTCTCAGAGGAGGAGCCTTGAATGCCCACGTCAAAATTTCCACTGTCATCAGTGAGCCCAGAGCATCACCCAGAGCATCAATGCACAAATTCAAAGCAGTGAAATTTTAAAAACAGAATGACCTCAGCTCCTGGTGTTTGCATCTCTGAGGCAGCACTTATTTACCTAAAGCTCTCCTTTCAGTCAGAGAAGCAATTGGCACAAGGAGTATCACCCACAGAGCCAGGCACATATATATCACTGAGCATCAAGCTGTGACAACCAAAGTACTGGGGCACCAGAAGACAAACAGGCAAACGTTGCCTTTGCTTCTGAGACAGGAACACAGCAAGAAAAACTCCAACCAGCCTCAAACTAAAAAAGCCCAAACCTTGCAATCAATGAGGAACAGCAGAAAATACCAAGAAAACATTATCAATATGTCAGATGGTAAAATTGTAATACATCTTGAGGAAGAAAAGGTTAACCTGTGTATCTACCATGAAGACAAGTGATAGTGAGAGTTTCATAGGCAGAAACAATATCCTTTATGAAACCAGTTGGGTGAGGAGGAGGCAGACTTATGGGCACACAGCCTTCCTTCAGGTCTGTGAACTTCTGCAGTTGCCTTTCATGGACACCACAAGCACACCCCAGATTTTCAGATGTGTGCCAGCTCTTACCCATCTCCCTTCAAGCTGACAGAGGGTATGGCCTGACTTGGAGCTGTGCAAAGCTTCACAGTATTATCTGAGATACAACTGTGATTCCACCACTTTTGTAGTTATACAGAGTGAATCTTGGTGGGAAACTAGTCAGATATTCCATCCATGAGGCAAAAACAAAGGCAGAATCTTGATTGTCTCTCCCTAAAGGGCTGTTCTGCACAGTTAGCAGAAACAAAACACTATTTATGTCACTAGCAATGGCATATCTTATTCTGAATTCTTGAAGGAAACTGACCTCTAGAGTAATGAAGGGAAAATAAAAATAATAATTTCTTTGGAGGAGAGAGATGCTTCAAAATTGCAAAAAAGTACTGGACATGTTGCTTTTATAGGAACCATTTGTCTTGCATCTGCTCCCTTAACTTTCTCTCAAGCTCCAATTATGTATGAACACAGCTGTGTACATGAAGGGTAAATATCCACATGAGTCCAATAGTCCAAGAGTCATGTTTTACTTCTCTTTAATTTCATTTTTCATCTCTTCATGCAGCTCTACTTACCTTATGGGCCTGACTTCAAACACTCAGCTGGTGAAGGAACAGAAAATCTTTCTGCAATGACCACAATAATTCTTATTGTCTCAAAATATATCCCAAACATATCCAAAAGCTTTCAGACATAGAGAAGTGGTCTTAGTATTAAAGGAGTTTGGTTCATTACAGCTAGAATGATTTTTTTCCATCAGATTCTACTTAGTTGGCTGTAAGATACTCATTGAATTATTTCACATAACAGTATCACAAAAACATGGTAGGTATGAAAACAGTAAACAAATGGCACTTATTTTTGTCTCATTTACTTTAATTTCATACCACTTCAGTTTCACTTTACCAGTTTTTCATCTAATATAAATCAGTAGGTTTCTACTGAAACCAATACCTCAAGAGTGATTTCATCAATTGAGGTTTAGGTCTATTGGGCTCAATGAAACTACTGCTATTCGTAGCATAATGAATAAGTAAAAAATCAAGTTCCACAGTTTATATTTTATTATATTTCTCCTTATGAAAGAATATTACTAAGTATATATGAAAAAAGTTTCAGAGAGGTAGAAATGGACAAATGCAGAACATTCACATGATTTCCTAGGCAGGAAGATAAATATATTTTATTATGTACAATAATTAGCACTGAAAACATTCTCAGCACTTCCAAGGTACTGCTAACACAGCAGCTTGGTTATAGCTACTTTTTGTGTCTTTCTTTTTCCAGAGCCCCAGACGGTTTGGGTCATACTTTGTTGCATAAAGATGAAAAAATTAATTTAGATTAAATGTGTCAACAGAGGGTAGTTCCATCACTGAAGAGCAGTTGTCTCATCTGAGCCTCTACAAGATTTCCAGCAGAGAAATGCCCATTTGATCGCTTCTCTACTCCACTCTATGGAGCTCTGTAGGGTAGAGATAATTTTCTTGTGCCTCAGTATTGCTTTGATTCTGAAAGGCACAAGCATGGATTAAGGAAACACCCCAGCTGAGCAGCTGTTACTTGTGAATCTATCCTCAGGCTAATCATATAGCTAAAGCTCTAATAAAGCAGTGAAACTGGAGCCTCAGTGCTGGCAGGGCATTTTTTGGCATGAATTGCAACTCGTCTTAACCAGAAAGGTAAAATGGTGAAAAAACCAAGAGGGTATTTATTTTAAAGCTTTAAGACATTGATCTTAATGAACCAGATTGTGAACCTCTTACTCGCACTTTGATCAAAAAAATAGAGACAGAATAATCCCCAAGAGGTTGAAATTTTGGGTACTTTGGTGAGCATCCAAGAGAGATATTTTTCTGTTAAGGCTGGAAGTGAATCCAGCAAGTCATTTCTAAAACAGCAGCAATGGTTTGAAAAGCATGTGTTCAGAAATAGTCCTTATTTGAAAGGTCTGCTCCCCAAGTTCATGGACCAACAACTTTCATGTGGAATTTCTGTACCTACCAGTTAAGGGGAAATAACCCACCAAAAAATCCCCAAAGAAACAACCCCAATTGATTGGTAAAGTGACTATATTTGATCTTATATCATTGGGAGTTCAAAATTGCCAACATCACCTTTCCAAACAGTGCTTTTTCATCTTCACATTAAAAAGCTGCAAATTTATCTTACCTTCCCCCACTACTTTTCTACCAATTATAACTCAGGAGGGAGTAACAAGTTTTTAATTTGTAGACAAAACCTGAAAAGCCTCAATGAACTAATAGGACGCATTTACAGGTTTTCACGACAAAAAGAAAATAAAAAAGCCATAGATTTCTACTTTGGTCTCTTTCCTAGGTGAAGGAAAAAAAAAAAAAAAAAAGAATGGAAACTATATGTTTTAAAAATGCCCTAAACAGGCTCTACCACACTACCACATGTTTATTCAGTGGCTGCAGAGTTCTGCCAGGAGTTAGAAGGTTGGGGCTCAGTTCCCACTTTCCTCCCAGAGATCAGAACCCAGAGAAGCAGGTTACTGTATTGCACAGGGGAATATTCTGCTGGGAAATACTTTGTGTTTTGCTTTTTTTTTTCCCTGTAGATGCTGTTCTACTCTATATAGAATATTGAAATATTCATTAGGCCAGAGAGAACAACTCTATATCATGGTGTTTAGGCCCTGCAGTGGAGAGACAGGACATCACTCTCATGAATATTTCAATATTGTAAACAAAGTAGAACATACTCTATCAGAGGTATTGAAAAAACATTTCCTCTCTCTCCCTCCTGCACTGGGGGATACCAAACAGTCTGGTACTTGGGGGCTGTTCCTGGGAAATTAGGGTGGGCTCAGATCTCATCTGGCAGATGAGGAAACTGAAGCCTTCTTTTTTGCATTTTGAATGAGTCCCTGCCAGATGAACTATTGAAAGACAGGAGACAGGTGGCTTTTTAATCAACTGATCTATCTTTATGTATCTCTTTTTCTTTTCTACTTCTCACCTTCAAGGATGACGAGCTCATCCTGACTTTTGGAACAGTTTTAAGCCCACTGAAATGCCAGTTTTGGGCAAAACAACAAACAAAGCTTACTCAAATCTGAGCATGTTTGATGATATTTATGTTTTTCAAAGCTTTAGGTTCATTTCTAGGATTATACAAACACTGTTTTGTCTTCTTTCTCCATCTCCTTATACTTGGACAATTGTGATTTGTCTGATTTGGTGAAGTAAATGGATGGGTTGAAGGGAAGGAAAAGGTTGCATAGGAACCCAAATGCATCTCACTGTAAGGAAACAAAGATCTATTAGAATTTACACTTGTGAAAAATATTGATCTGATTTCTATGTTACAGATTTACAGCTGAAAATTGAAAGTTACTAGAAGTTGTGCTAGACTGGAATTTGCCATGATTACTAAAGTCGTAGGATTGGTAGCTGAAGTAAAATTCAAGTGAAGTGCATAAAAAAAGTCCTAACTACTACTACATTTCTGTCTAAAAAAAACCCCCAAACCAACAAAAACCAAAACACAGAAAAAAAATCAGCATGCTCTGTTGAGCAAGGCTTCCTGATTTATGTGAGAGTCCACTCTGGAGGCACAGCTTGGTATTTCTTCACAAGCTATATGGAATGCAGTCCTCCTTTCCTACCAAAAAAAGCTGGGCAGAGGGAGAAGAATTTAGGCCAACCATTTAATTTGATTGTGAATTTTGCTTTTATGCCTAAACATTATAACATGAGGGCATGGATAAAGTCAGGTACGACCTGGAACAGATGAGCCTTTGGACGTTCAAAGCTTTAACTTCCCGGGCTCTGAAAGATAGGCATGCTTAGATCAGAATAAAATTTCTTTTGTCATTTCCAAAGCCGAGAACATCCCTTCAGCTGGCTGAGAAAAAAAATGTTTGGAAAATCTCTGTGTGATATTATATTATTTATATTATTTATTTTGCCTAAATTTGTTCTGTAGCAAGCATTCTAGAAGTAATGCAAGTAAAATAACTCAGCAAGGAATGACATAAATGCAGTGAACTGTCATTGCATATAGCTTCAAGGAACACTTTCCACATACATCCACCTAGTTTTCTTCAGCGCAGTTGTCACAGGAGAGTGTGCTAAGGATCCTAGATGATGGAAATTTCAAACACATCTTCCTACTGCAGTTTATTAACCAAAGAAGAATCCCTAGGCTCCTGAATACCCAGGGAATCATTGATGTTCTGGGAGACAGGCTGTCACATAGAGGCAATGTGCCTGTGTGTGTGTTTTTGCTCCTCATAGACACGCACTGATTCAGGCTACATCTGCATCCACAAGTGATGCACTGCAGCAGGAGCACCAGATTATCCTGTTGCAAATTGCAACCATCACAAAGCCATTTGTGCTAAGGACAGCAGCTACACCATGTGACTCATGGGGTTTTACTTGAGGACAGCTCTAATCTTGTCCTCAGGACAGAACTCCTCTCAGTTGCTGGAGCGCAATGGTGCTTGGTTGCCTGCAGAACATTTGTCTGATCTGGCCCATGCACTCAGAGACAAATGGTGCAAACCAAAACTGCAGAGTGGGGATAATCAGGAGAGTCAAAAGCACAAAGCTTCAAGCTAAAAGCTTGCCTATTCCTGCCTTCAAACCCATTATTTCTACATTGTTGTCTCAGAAAACCACGTGCTCCATAGAAACCTTCAAGCCCCTTTCTCACAGTGGCAGAGACAAGCAAAGACTTTTCCAAGCCACCAAAGCCAGGACCACAGAGGGCATTACAGCCTGAGCAGCTCCCATGGCAGCTGTGGGCCATCCTGGATGCCTCTGTGATGGCAGAGGTACAGGCTCTACCAAAATAGCTCCCACTCTGGAATCACTTCATCACTCTGAAGAAGCAATTTAGATAATCTGCTAGGACTACATAGGTACATGGAGCTGGGGGCTCAACCATCCCAGCTGGCCAGAGATGTCAGGATGAACCTCAAATCAAACCTATGTGTATTGAAAGATTAGATAATAAAATTTAGGCATATTACAATGACCTGAGAGATGTCCAATGGCAGATGTAGTAGTAGTAGTAGTAGAAGGAAAGCTGTGATCTTTACTTATTTGGTGGTTGTGCTGAAGGTCCCAGTTTATAGACTGGCAAACATCTCATTCCTTGCAATGCCTAAATGGAGGGACATGGGACAGTCACAGTGTTAGGACAATACCCAGAACACGTCATTTTATGTGGCTAAAAAATCCTTAGGAAAATTCACATGGCTTTGCTAAACCAAAACACCTCACCAACTCCACTGGATGTTTGAACACATCCGTTTTTATACCCATACACAAAGATAAATCTCCGCGATGCTCAAATTTGCCATGTCAAGACACAAATACATCCACTTTTCCCTCTGCAGTTGTACCTCAGCCATGGGAAATGCATTCTTCCGCTACTCAGGTGTTATCAGAACCAGATCCCATAATTGTTTGATTTGACATTTAAACTCAGCTTTTAATGATATGTCAAAAAACTACAAAGGAAGAACTTTACTTGAAACTCTCACTTATAAAAGCAAATTGTCCTAAAAGTGCACCTAAGCCTTTTGCAGATGGGGCCTACATCTTGGCAAGTCCGCAGGATTGAAGCACATTACAATAGATCCTCAACATAAATAAAAATAATCTAGATCATTTTTTGGTGTCTGCACATCTCACACAGCAGGGATCAGACCCAACTGGCCTCCTGATGACAGTGTCATAGAAATATTAAATATTAATAGTACTGTTACTGTTAATTTGGCAAAATGTGATACTGTGTAAAGCAAACTTTGTCTCTTTTGGCTGTGCTGCAACAAGGAAAACACATGTTCTCAACATTTCTAGCTGGACAGGTTTCTTTTACAAATGTTTGCTTTTCTTAAATTAACATACATGAGTGGGTTGGGAGGGGGAGGGGCTGTTGCTTTTACCTGAAGTATTTCAGCCCCCTTCTTTGAGTCACATTTACACCTACTGGAAATCTGGGCTTAGGTGACACTTGTCTCTAATTCAGAAAGACTCTCTTATTCATCAGATAAAAACCAGGAAAAGCTGTCTAAAACCATTCTTGTCTTTGACTTTCATAGGTTTTTATGCAGTTCCTGTCATAAATGTAGGTCAGAGACTGAAGGTAGTGGCTGGAGCAATTAAGTGCTCTATTTGACACAATTGCAAATCAAATAAAATACTTGAGAGTTTAACCATTATATACACACATTTATTCTTATGCTTTCTATGTGCTGTAAATAGGAAATATTTACTTTCGTGTAATCTGGAGCCACAATATCAACAGTAAGAAATAATCCTCATTAAAATGGCTGTCAGGATATTTGCCATATGATCATACGGGGTCTCAAACAGCGCTGAGCTTGTTTTAAACAGCAGCGTTCCCCTCCTTTGTCACTACAGGCAATGTAACTTTCAAAGGGAGCCTCTCAGCCATTCTTTCTCAAAGTGAGCACTGAAAATTGGCGAGTTGACTTCTTAATTCAGGTCTCTGGACTGCACCTTCATTGACTATAATATTACCTTAGACATCTCACGCATCTGTAGACTCCTCCAAGTAATGTACCTTTAAATCTTTAACTCTGGAAATGAAGTCATCCTAAGGAAACAGAAGTTTGGAGAAATTAGTCTTAATCTGGGGCAGTTCCTGGAATATTTTGAGTGCTGCTGATCTGCTGAAGGGAGAGGACCAGACACTAGAAGTCACGAGGTCAGCAATGATAGGTTACAGCTAAAGCTGTTTGAGAAACACAGCCTGGGTCAATTGGATTGCCTGATGCGGGCTCATGCTCCCTGGAAAGCAGGCTGCCAGCCACGCTCCCAGCCCGCCCACCACGGGGCTGCAGGATCAACAACTGATTCATTTCCATGCAAACAGCACAGTCAGCTGCAGAGCTCATCCCAGCAACAATAAACATCAGCACAAGGCTGTGAAAATGGAACTGCGTGTCGCTGAGATGCAAAAAGCCATGCTAAAACCGTCAGATGAATACAAACCCTCAGTAAGAAACTCTTACAGAAAGCATTGCCAGGGGATTATAGCACCAAGCACAAGGCAGGACAATGCAGACCCTGATCTGGTAAAGCAGAGCCAGTGAATGTCCTCAGGGTGAGACAGCAGCCACGGCAGGTCAGCTCTCTAATGGACAGGGGCACAAGACAAGGAACTGAGGCTATAAATAAGCTTCTCTTCAGCCAATGAGCCATGAGAAATGCACCGTGTAGCCACTGAGGAAGGAAGTTACAAGGCTGCAAAGAAAATGGATTGTTATATCTCTGGAAACTAGCACAGACTGCCTCTAAGAGCACTGAAAGCCTGGCAGACATTTGGGTATCTGCACCGACCCAAAACCACTGAACAGAATCACAACAACAAAAAAAAGCGTCACTGCTGATTACCAGTGAGTGAAGCCAGAGCACTTGGGCTGTTCAAGGCAAAACTGTCTGCTGATGATTGCATCAAGACGCGTTTTTAGGGGAAGTGTTGTGGATAATGAATTTCTCTGGGCTTGCATTTAGGCTCAGCAAGCCACAGGAAAGGTCTGGTGAATGTTGAATCACTAATGGAAGCCCTACCAGCAGCATTTACACATGTTTTTCAGAGTGCAATCAAGAGTTTGCTGGATTAGAGGAACGTCTCTGAGCACACTTTAACGTGGCTGTAATCTGATGGGACAAATGTACAGTTGGCATTTGGGAATTACATGGCTGGCCAAATCACAGGGAGTAAGTCCTCCTGAATGCCCAGCAATACACAGAAAGAGCAAAGCATGCAAAAAAAGCATCCCATCTACCAGATTCCAGCCAGGTTCTCGGAAAAGATCAAAACAAATTTAAGAGGGGAATTGCATCATGAGAGAGAACTTTCCTAGCTTCTAGTAGGTGGATAATTTGGAAGCCATTCAGGCAAAACTCCAGTGGGGAAACAGAAAACACATTTTGCAAGATATGACATAACCAGGTCCCGCACTCAGACAATCGAGCACATGACACAGTAGCAGAGTTCAAGTGACTCAGCACTCCAGGAGAATTTTAATACAAAACCTCTTCCCCTGGGTACACAGAAAGCAATAGAAAAACCAGATCAGCACTAAATAGCCTGAGCTAAACATTCATCTGGACAAAAGAACAATCATGCAGGCAAATCTGGCAGGCTTATATGAAACAGTAACAGGCTTGGGACAGCAGATGAAATGAAACCAGTAGCAATAGAAGAATAATGACAGGGAGCTGGAGCCCTTGTAGAACCGAGGCCAAGGCCAGGAAAGCACTGCAAGGCATCCAGCAATCAGCTGAGTCAGAGGACATGGGAGGTATGAGAGGAGAAGACCCGAAGAAGGGAGGTACTGAGCTGCCTGCCACAGCAGAGACACAAATCCTGCACTGGCAGGAGGCACATGCTGCCAGTGGCAGCTTTCTTCTTCAGAGACCTGGGCATGAGAAGGGCTACATGACTTAGTAGGTCACAGGAAATTGGCTGTGAAAGGAATAACCACATATCTCAAACTTCAAGTTAGAAAATGCTTTAAAAATTAAAGAAAAAAAAATTAAAAACCCAGACTAGGTAGTGCAATATCTGCCATAATGCCAAAAGGAGAAACACAGGTTGCAAGAGCATGTGTTTTGAGAGGGTCACTAGAGGAGGCAGGCTGGGTGCATGTGACCGGGGTGCTGAGCCAGAGACAGGAAGACAAAACCCTTTTGGGACATCAGAGAAGGTCAAACAGAAACATAAACCTAAAGCTCAGATCCCTTTTTCTTTTTTTCCTTCCCATATTCCCTCCTAGCTCCTGCAATATGTGCTACCCCTCTGAGTGCACCCACCAGCTCTGTGGGTCAGGATGCCAGGGAGACATCACATATTGCTCTGGGAATGCTGCAGTCTCTCTTCTGCTACTAAGAGTCTCAGCAATACATTCCTTTTTGCATTTCTTCTGCTTCACACTGTGCAGGGACACATCAGCACAGTTCCTCTTAATCCCCTTTTGCTCAAACATCCCCTCTTGCTCAGGCACACTTAACTGCTTATTAGGCCACCGCTACCTTAAGGTCAATCATGATTATGTCGTTCAAAATTTCCAAGTGTTTCTTTCCTATTGACTAACCACATCACACAACAGACTAATTAACCCACCAGGTTCTCATTAAGTGGTATTCCTTCCCCTCTCCTCCAGGACCACCAGCTGTGCTGCAGATTTCCTCTGAGTTTAGGAAAATAACGAGATTCATTATCAGAAATGGATTTTTTTTTTCCTTCAGCGTGTCGCAGGCCCACGGTCAGGTTTAAAATAGCAGCCCCCAGACTCTGGGACTTGGGTCAGGATTTAGAGAGACTCCTGCAGGGGATGGGGTTGATGTTTCAGCAATTCTTTGGGGAGTGAAGGAAGGATCCCACCATGAGGAGACCTGGATTTCCACCCATATTCCCCGGTTGGAGAAAAAAAGCATGTTTAATTCTTTCACAGACCACGATGCATTAGATACCACTGCTTAGGGTCACAGCAGGCCTGCAGCTGATGTGCTCTCCAGCTCTTGGGCAACTCTTCTACCACTTCAGAGCTCATGTTCACCAACTCCCTTGTTTTCCAGAGGAAAAACTGGAATACCAACACCAGAACAGAGAAGGGTGCAGAGCCCAAAACAGCCTCAATTTACCCATCCTTTAGGTGGTTAACAGCTTCAAACACTACCCAGGATATAGCAATTCCTACGCCTGGTTTGGGCACCCATTCCTCACCTGCCAGCTGCTTTGTGTCCTGGTGAAGGAGCATCTCTCACCTCTGTTGGAGCCCTGCCCAGCCTGTGAATGCACATCCAAACTTCAGGCCTGGCAGCACAAAACACCAGGACACCGAAGTCCTCTGGTCTGGCAGGCCAAAATGTTTGATCCTCACACTTATGTTGGTGGTGAACAAATTAGACATCAGTGTGTGGGCAGGTGCCTCAGCTCTGAACGGGCTTTAAAAACTGATAATAAAAAACACCAAAACCCCTTAAAAACTGGCTTATTCAGAGAATAATAACCCATTTTGTTGTCTCTCAATAACTTCCAAGTCAGTGTGGACAGTGTCTCTGATATTGCTTCCAACCAGCTGAAGAGAGAAGATTTCTGAATTTCTCCATCAATAGCTGTAATTTGAGGGATGTTAAGACTGTAAATTATTCATCATTTAAAATACCACTGATGTGTATATGTAATGAAAATTAATGTTAATTTGTATTAAGTGTAATAAAATGTCTGTCATTAATAACAATTTCTATTGGCCTGTTGTAAGTAAAAGGAAGACTTTTTAAAACTAAATTGGGCATAGAAACAGATGTCCCATTTAAGGAGGCTCAGCAGCAAGTTCCTATTTTGAAATGAAAGAAAAAAGCAAGACTTCAAAAATTTTCATTAAAATGCAGGTAAAAAATTATTTTGTTTTGATGTGTCCCCTAATCCCAGTCACTTCAAAGTATTTATTTTAAATTGAATATTACTCAGCTATTTATGAAAATATATTACTTTAAAAATAAGTTGTTTTGACTAAAATCATTCATTCTCAGCATGTTTTCACTCAGGCTTTATTTAGTCTGATATTTTTTTAAACGTTACCGGTGTAAATAACCTATTACCTTTTTTTATTAAAAGAGGAGGGGGTTTTTTTGCAGTTGGGCCATAGAAAATAAAGGCATACTGGAAGATTTCAAGGCCACTTTTATCTCAAATCAAATGTTTTCCTTCCATAGCAAATTTTAATTTTTAAACTTTCCAATTTCTTAATTAAACTGTGCAAAAGGGAAGTACAAGGGATAAAACATTCATAAGAAAGAAAATCAATATATAGCTAAAAGGCTGTATATTACATGAAGTACATTAGAGTATATTGATTTTATGAAGTTGTCTTTCAACTGCTAATTACACATTCATTACGGGATTATAAATCTTAATAAAGTGATTGAGTCAATATAAGAGAAGGAAGAAGCCCTTTCAAGTCCATGATTTGCAAGACCAGGCTGTGGTTTCCAGCCTCACACCTGGCCAGGTCTGCTGTGAGAACAGCACTTCAGGCTGTGGAAGATCTTTGTGTGAGGTCAGGAGCCTGATGTGGCCTCTCCCTGCCCGTTCTCATGGGTGGGATTTTCCTCCTGGAGCTGCAGAGATGGAGCTGGGGCTCTCTGGAGAAGGGCCAAGATGCAGTGATACAGCTCGACAGGACCTGATGTAATCTGTGCAAAAGGAAGCAGCTTCCTGAACACTCAACCTGTGACTAAAAAAGCTTTTTTAACAGACACTTCAGGTTGCTTGGGAATATTTCCTGTTGTTCCAAAATCCCTAGACAATCAGAACTCAGTTGTCTGCAAACCATATTGTGCAGCGAAAACTGTCAATTTTGAGAGAGACAAATGCACAGATCCTAAGAGTACATCCACAGTCAAATTCTGGTTTTAATCTGGCTTTCCCAAAAAACACACCATCATGCCCTATTTGGTGCTGAATGATCAAAATGAGAGCATTTGATCCTGCAAAAAAATATGACTGGGAACCACGGAAGTGCAGAGCACAAGGGACAAGACGGGCAGGTTCAAGAAATTTCAGATGATGATCTTCTCACTCAGATGACTCTGACCTGTGCACAGGTAATGGGATCCCTGTGCACAGGTAATGCAAGAAAATGTGGATTACATAAAAATATAGCTCTGAAAAAGTAAGGCCTACTTCAGTGAAGTACAAGCTATTCCACTCAGATGCCAGAGCAGTCATCCAGGGAAAGCTTCAAGCAGTAGTTTCCTTATGTGTAAATTACAGTGGCTCACTTGTGCACCCTAAAAGCCACATTTAACCCAACTGGTGAACCCTGCCCAGCTCTGATTTACAGCATGTTCTGTTTTACAAAACCTACATACCCAACATATGGGAACAAGGATCGGGGAGGAGACGTGAACATCTGCTTTCCTTGTCCTGGGCTTGCACTATTGCTGCGTACAGCTTTTTGCTCTGGAAGACTTTCAAGTCTGTAACAGTCACCAACCACTTGGATGCAACAGTGTGCTCTGATGTTGCTGCTGTCTGTCTTCCTGCTGTGACTAACTCAGGATTTTTCTGGTTTTGACAGAGTGCTGACGTGCCTGGCAGTTTGCTCGCAGTCTTTGCCGGCAGGGCCAGGGGCCAGGGTCTCCACACCCCACGCCCACCAGCCACCTCGTGCTCACGGTCATCGATGTTACCAGTGAAACAGCTGCTTCTTATTAAAGATTTCCAATAAGGGGACTCGATAAACGACTCAGTTTGTCTCAATCTATACCACTGCTGTCACTTTCTATGCACATTCCGGGGATGAGAGCATTATTTTTAAGAAAGACCAGCATTTCCATTTCGGAGGCGGCAGAGAGGGTGAGGAGACAGCCAGATGTGGCACTTGGCTTTGGAATGCGCCAGGGCTTGGGTCCAGCAGACAGAGCAGAGGTATGGCTCTGGTAGGGTTGTGCTGTGCAGACTGGCTGGCTTCTGACAAAAATAAGATGTCTCCTCAAGAAATTGGCACAACTCTTATGAAATACTGTCCCTCAAGCCTCTACTGCCCTGGGATAAAAGGGCTTGAAAAGCTCCTTTTAGTCTTTGTGGTTACTTCTACGAGCTCCCATCCTCATAATTTGTTTGAAATGTGGCAGGAACTTCACCCTTCCCTTGACAAAAATCTCACCCCAGCACAAGCAAGAGGAGAAATTTCTGCTTGTCTGAAAGGCCTGATTGCTCCTGGTCAGAATAATGTGTGATCAGCAACTGCACGGAAGCAATCCCTGTGCCTGTATTTCAGGCAGAGAGCTTTCCTCAGCCTCTCTGCACACACCACAGCTCTCCCACAAATTTTCTTGCTCCCTGCTGAAATCCCAGCAGCACATAAAGCCTCAGAGTGGGGACTGAGGGGGCTGCTCTGCTTTGCTTTATTACCACAATGATCAATCATGAAATCAGTGTTTCCCAAGGCACAAGGGTAAGCACTCTGTGATGTGTAAAATCACCATAAAGATCTCCATGAAAGTTGGGTTTGAAGATGCCGAGAACACAGCTGACTTGAGGGAAAGAAAATGGAGCAGGTTCTATTGTTCCCACAGAGCCAGATCCTGCCACTCGCACATCTGGTCCTTGCATATCACTGCAGCATTAAAGATTCAGTGCCTGATCTGGCTGGATGGTAGATGGTGAAGCAAGTTGGGGCCCAGAAGTAACCTTGAGCAGGGGAGGAAATGCAGCCCATGGCCAGAGGATCTCTTAGGAGCCATTTGCAGGCTGCATGACCAGGATGCTTGAAGAGACACCCAGCAAGAAGCAGCAGCCTGTGAACTGGAACAGATTAGTCAGATGCCACTTGTCCCATGCAAACAAATCCCTTTCCACTTCCACGTCCTTCGAACACCAGACTTCCTCCCAAAGCAGTGACCTGGGCCTCTGAGCACCACAGGAAAGCAGGAGAACCATGAACTGGAAAATGGGTCTGAGAGCAGCTGCGTGTGCCTCCCAAAGCAGCCTCTGCTGGTACGCACAGGCCTGTCTGCAGCTCAAAACTATCAAAAGTCACCACTAATGAGTAGTTCCAAAATCACAGCTATTTTTTGTCTCCATTACATTTCTCCTTCCCTTTATTTTCG
The DNA here is from genome assembly GCA_013397055.1 of Pachycephala philippinensis. Taxonomy (NCBI): domain Eukaryota; kingdom Metazoa; phylum Chordata; class Aves; order Passeriformes; genus Pachycephala; species Pachycephala philippinensis. Next base: position 348,100 of record VWZT01000889.1, read on the forward strand.
ATCTTTCTGGGTTGCACAGTGACAAAGGATGTCATTTTGGTTGTCATGCATGTTTTCTCTTAGTGCCACAGCTGAAAAGTTGTCCCACACGCTGCCTTGTCCATGGCTTTGTCATTTTTCTGGCAAGTTATTTCCCCTGTTGTAAGGTGCACTTCTGTACTTTTCAAACCACTGAGCCAAAGGAGCACTTGGTCACTACTTTTCCAGTAAGTAGCAACTATGATTCCAGCTGTAGAGAAATTAATATCTCCCAGGCTTTCCCATCCCCCTCCCAACCCCAAAAGAAAGTGTTTTTCAAAGTGCAAAGTACAGATCAGGACACTACCCCAGGTGGTGTCATTTTTGTGTCGTTCACATTTTTTTCACACCACCCAGGAAGAAAACAAGGCAGTTTGATGCACAAGCCCTTGCCTGGTCTCACAGCTTTGCCCTCCTGCCTTCCTGCACTAAACTCTGCTCTTCCTCCTGGTGCATCCTCCTTCTCTCTGCCCAGTGTGGGCTCATACCATTCTTTTATATTATTTATATGCCACCAGTTTCTCGTGCCCCTCTTTGTTGGCTTTTGGGGCCCACTGGACCTCGAGGAGACAGCAAGATGTGCCATGGAGATGGTGACCTGATGTCAAGGCAGAACACAGCAGTGGTGAGGGATGGGGCCACAGCCCAAGATCTCAGACCCCCTCCTCAAGCTGCCCTTCCCTGCCCTGCCCCTCCCTCCATTCACACATTCAGGCTGGTTTTATCCATTAGTTTCCCCATTAACACCCAGTTTTGTTGCATTTTCCTGAGGAACCCGGCAGAGCTAGTGGGATTTGGCACTGCTGGTATCAAGCAGTTCTGTTTAACAACTGCCACTGGATTTTCAGAAGACACAGCTTTGTTTGGACTCACTCTCTTCTTGTTCCTCTGTGTGCATCCTCTGAGCCCACAGGCCACTCTTAACCAAGCCTGGGAGATGGCAGGCCATCCCAAAGTGACTGCATCTTTAGCCACGTCAGACTGGAGATACTCAGGTGAGGAGGGGCTGCAAGGCAAGCTCAGCCTTTGTCGGACACAAGAGAGAGATTTTAACACTCGTATCAAGAAATAAATATCAATAAGCCTCAAGGCAGGAGAGGGATTTAGGTGCATCGTTTCAGATCATGAAGTAATTACTTGCTTTCAAAAAGTCATTTCAAGTCAGAGTCACCAGTGCCCAGTTATTAAGAACAATGGCACCTGTGATTACAAGACCCAGCTTGTTTTTCCCAGCCCAGTCTGACACTGTTCCCTCACATGGCCCCCACATTCATCAGCTCTTTAGGTCTGGGGTCTGTCCCACAGGACTCAACCCTGCAGCCATTCCACAGCCTGTAGTTCTCAGTGATCTCCACCTGCACCTGAGGGACAAGGGTGACCTTCATCTCTGAAGTTATCCGGGCTTATCCAAGAGACTGTTTTGTCCAGTGGGATGGCATTTGGTTTTCCAGTCTTCTGTGCAGACGAAATCTGCTCTTCAAAAACATTTCTAGGGAGGATGACAAATATCTCTGTTCTGTTGGCATTTTGAGCTTATTCTCATTTAACATTTCTGAGACTCCCAGAGCCATCCAGATGACAGCCCTCTAAGTCTCATACATTTTCTTTACCATTTGTACCACGTTTTCTGGAGCCACTGGGACAAGTGGAAGTGAGTGGGAAGGAGGGTTACAGGTGGTCACTCCAGAGACCAGCACTTCTTCTTCTCTCACCTCCAGTGACTTCATCACCACAGGCCTGGCCCTCTCTTCAAGACAGTGTTGCATAGTTTTACTCAGGCATTGCTAAAGTGGTAAAAGAGAGGATCTGGATCTGAACATCCAAACTGCACACACACGAAATTATTGCAGACTGGTTTTGAGAAGTCAGTTACTATCCAGCCTGCTTGCCTTCACACCCTGGAGGCTAAGTCTGAACAGCACTATGAACATTAGCCCTTCTCAAAATATTCTCAAATAATTGGTGAAAAAACATAAAAGGGAAAAAAAGGCAAGCAAAGCACTGATCCAATCTGCTCTACCCTGTGTGGGTGACAGAGAAAACTTGGTAGCTTCAGGGTATTATCAGATACAGAACAAAATGTGAAGATGTGTCCTGAGGAACATCTGCCAGTCTCAAAAAGTGTGCATGTCTCATCAGGATGGTTTTCTCTCACCTCCTGACACTCTCAATAAGATCTCATGTTTCCATGGATACTTCTACTTTAGTTTTCTGTGATATCCTTCCTTCTGTGCTTGTCTGCACAGCTGATAAGAAGACATCACAGTAGCCTTCTGAGGTCCAGTGTGGATCTGCAAGGTGGCTTACACACCACTCATGGAGAACACATTTCTCTGAACCATCGTCTGTACCTTTACACCAGTGGGGTCCCACCACCAACCTTAGTAACTCAATGGCCACCCCTTGTGATGCTCCTTGGAAGCAAAGAGCCCCAAAAACTAACCCAGATCAAGAATGATGTGGTCTCTGTCAGCCTGCCTAGGTCCTAACATCCTTGGTGTTACCATGGTATCATCTGATGAAATACCACAGTGTTTTAGCCTCTTCAGGTAAACACGGGAGGCAAATGGGTTTGTATTCACCTTCTCCTTGAGAGTTTTCTTGTGAAAATGGAAAGGAAATGATTGTTTGAAGAAGAAAGCTTAAAAACAAAATTAAAAAATAAATCACTGCATGTTCTTGAAGGAAGAATGAGCTGGAGTTTTTGTGACAGCACTAGTCAAAGGACAGTCCATACAAACACAGAAACCCACGCAACCAAGAGAGATGTGGAATGAAGTCAAACAAGAGGAAAAGGCAAAATGTTGTGATAAATGCACCAACTGTATTTAAGAAAAATTAGAAGCAATATTTTGCTTGTCTTTTTAAGTGACTTAATGACAGAAATATAGCAGAGGCAGACTTGCAATTGAAAAGCTTTCATCTTGCCATAGAAATTATTATCACAGACTTAGATCCTCTTAACAAAGCTTCTACCAAACATAATCCTGAAGTAGTCAGTTTGAAAGTTCATTTTCCAAGTCAGGTAGAGCCTCTATGGTAAGAGCTACCAAGCTGAAAATGATTGTCTTTTACTTGGGCCACAGATTTGATTCAGCTTTCAGAGAAAACCAAAATCTCAGTGAATTACAAGGAAAAACTACCAGTGATACCGAAATCACTGAAAGCAAGTCTTGTCCATACCATAAATCCAGCTTTAGGACACCCTGTATCAAATAAAGACCACTGCAACTTCATAATACAAAACACTTATGTGAAAAAAAACTTGCTCTGCTGTCTCAGATTTTTTCAAAACCTGTGGGCAGGTTGACTTCACCCTGGCAGGCTTCAGGCTGTAAAAAAACTATCAGTGCCTTCCACTGCTTAACTTGATGACAGACCTCTGTCATTCCAAAGTCAAGCTGAATCCCAGCATGAAAACACAGAATCAGCCTGAACTTCATGGTGAGTGTTCAGCTAATTCCTTGGAAAAGTGGTTCTCAGACTTGTTTTCCTACCCTTGGTCTCCGTGGAAGTGAGCGCTGCTGGGCGATGCCGTAGCTCAGTGCCTGGAGTGGGGCTGCGGTCTCTGTGCTCTCCTGCCTCTATCTGTGGTTTGAAGAAGGTGAAATTACTTTTTTTTCCAGTGAATGCTTTAGAAAGATAAACTGAACCAATGCCAAAATAACAGGAAATAGTTCTCACCACAACATTAGCTCACTTTGCCTGAGGTCTATCTTGCAGCAACACGCCAGGTTGTTACAGTCCCTCAGCAACTTGGATTTCCCACTCTGAAAATTCAGGTATGAAAGCCAGGGTGGTATCAGCTGGCACCTCCCTGCCACTGCATGGAGTGAAATCCCCCTCCCTGGCATCCAACTCACTGGGCCCCAGCAGCGGGTGATGGCAGCCAGCAGATCTCTCTTTGCCCAAACAAACTTTTTAACTGTTTTCATCTGCTATTTTCCCCCTTCTTGCTTCCCTGTGGTAACATAGTCTATTTTGTGAAACAAGATAAAACAAGATAATCTGAGACTCCACTGGCAATTATGCACCTCTCTGCTGAAGCCCATGGCTTTATTTTTGACCAATCTCTCTGCCCACAGCATCCAGCAAACCCCACACCAACAGGTGAGGAAATAGGAGTTCCTCACTGCCTTTAAAAATATTTTTCTTTTCCAGCCCTCTATATTCAAGGTCTTAATGTTGGAACTGCTTGGTTTTTGTCTTGTTTTGCTCGTTGGGGAGCAGGACTATTTCTGAGATAAAGCCCATGTCCATGTGTGGGGCCACCTTGCACTTCAGCCCCACCTGCAAACAGCATTTCACTGGTAAATAAAGAGAATCATCCATTTAAAAATCACAATGAGTATTTAATAGAGTTAGGAACTGCCTTTGAAGGACTCCCCAATACCCAAAGAGGCCATCCTAGTGAGATGCACACACATGCATTTTTGTTAGCAAATGACACTGAAATGAGTTATTGAGCTCAATGAGTTTTTCACATGATTTAACAGGCTTTGTGAAAAATGTCTGTGTGCGCACAGCTTCTGTGTATCCACACACAAATAAAGAAAGCAGCTGCCTTCCACATTTCCCTTGGCTATTCCTTTCTGCCCATCCTACAGCATTTTCTTTTCTTTATTCTTCAGGCATTGCTGGTAGGAAAAGTGTTTTTCTGTTCTTAGGTTGAGCTCTGTCTGTGCTGGCAAATCACAAAATATTTGACAATGGAAAAAGACTGTGTTTATCTCAATGTTGTCAATGAAGAAACTACTATAGAAGGAGGATTTTGGAGGAATATGTCTTATTTTCAGTATATACCATTGCACAGTTACCCCATTTGTAATAAAAGTTACAACTGATAAGAGGAAACTTTCATTTCACTGAAATATTTTCAGGAACTCATAAAAATATACCGAACCAAGATGAAGAGCAAAAAAAAATGTAAATGCTTTACGGCTCAAAATTCCTAAAAATACTTGGGTTTTATTGGAAGCCTTATTTTTAAATATTTGGAGAATTTTTTATACAATCTTCACCTTATTTTCCCTTATTTTTCTTTCACCTATTAGTGCTTACTCAAAAATAATCCATTAATTCATATATTAGTGTATCCATAAATTCCAACAGTAATCATCTCAGAAGTAGCTGTTACATGTAATGTTGTTTATTTAGATTTATGCTACTTACAGTAGAACCAACAAAGCGAAAAAAATTAATTCAGAGATTCAGGATCAGCAGAATATATTGCTGCCATCATTAGCTAAACAGTTCACCCTTTTGTGTTTCTCAACACCATGAACTTCCCTCAAACAATTCAAGACACCTGGACACAGTTAGGAAGAAAAATACAAAACACCTCCCAAGTATTGCAATTAGGTTTGTTCTGGCAAGTCCTGCATCTGTATTCTGGTGGCAATTGGCTTCTGGCGCAAAACATTGTGCCAAAAGTAATGTTTTCTTTTGCATAAAACATATGGAGGGCTTTTGCTGAATTCCACTGTGCAGCATGCCTCTGGTGATCTGTGGTCCAGCCTGGGAGAGGGACAGCCCAGCACCACCAGCAAGTTACTGCAGGGAGCACTGAGATGTTATTGGGGCTACTGAAAGCTTGAAATTTGGTGTGATGGCTTTTACTGCAGTCACAGCAGCAAAAGGCTTTCAGCAGGGGAGATCTCTGATCTACATGTGGTGGCCATGAGCACCCTCAAACCCAGAGGGTGTAGGCAGGGAGTGGATTTATTGGAAATGTGAAACAAGGAAAATACATAATTTGAAAAAAAATTATCCAGCCTAAGCCTGTACCTGCAAACCTGTGCATCATGCTGAGTGTATCTGTACCTCTAGCTACCAATTGTTTTGTGTGACAAGTCCTTGGCCTCAAACACAAAACAGATTCTCTATGCAGAGTGCTTGCAAACAACTTGATTATATTATTTGAAAAATATTTGCATTGTTTCATTTTCTTCTCAAACTAATATTAAAACTTTTCTGAAAATTGTTTTCAGGCGTCATCCATGTAGTCCTACTACCAAGTTCAGCAAGATGTATTTTGTCAGTGAAACTCTGTAGAAACTGAAAGCTGTAAACTGAAAGCAACAAAGCCAACCTCGGAGCACTCCTTCTTTCATAAACTTTCCAAACACTGAGGGTAGTAAACGACTGTGTCACTGCACCAGCTGATCCTTGTAGGGGAAGCATTGTCCTGTCCCTCTGTGTCCACTCACCCATCTTCCAGCTGGTGAGGTTGGGCTCAGGCCAGAGGTGAGGCATCACATAACAGTGGAACCAAATATTACAAGAGAAGCTTTGTTGTCCTTTCTCCCGTGCCCACAAAAGCTCTGCTTTCTGGTGAATATAAAAGAAGTGCACTGTTGGGAGAGAGCCTGATGCAGATCAGCAGGGAGCTGGATTAGCAACCTGAAAGTACAGGCAAGACTTGTGTCTTGGTCCTGGATGGAGCTGGGAGCAAGGCTGTACCTGCTGAGGTCTAACTGGAAACATCTACAGCTCAGGGTGGCAGAAAGCCCTGAAGAAGAAGTTAGGACTCTGTCTGGAGAAGAAACTTGGTAATTAAAACTGCAGATTAAAACATCTCTTTCATGTTTCAGTTGCACCAACTCTGTCCAATAACATGTTGTGAGCCAAGGAGAGGGCTGCAAGGCAGGTGAAGGGGTTTGGGGGCCTGCAGGGAGTTAAAGGCCAACAACAGCATAGATGAGCTAGATGTGGATGTAGGAGCATGGCAGAAGCACCAGCAGAACAGCACTGTCAGCTTAGCTGGAAAGTGAGAGAAGTTTGCTTTTCACCAAAGCATTTCCTACAGCGCTTGAGGTGAACTGAGGCAGGAGCTGACGAGGGCTGAAGAGATGCTAAACCACAACATGACCTTCCTGTGTGCATGAAAGCCCCAGCAGCTGGCTTAAGATAAGGAATAAACACAGTCAGAGGGACTTTATCAGTTTCTACAATTAATTTCAGTGACTCCCCAACACCCCTAAAGCAGTGGCCTGTGTATTGCATTTTGCACATGGAGTTTTGCAGCCTGTGCAAAGAGCCTGGAGCACTGCAGAAATAGGGAACTGTATTATTTCTGGGTAAGCCTGTCCCCTTCAGACCCACAAAGCTGTCCCCTGTGGGGCACATGTTTCACTGTCTTTGGGCATATGAGACATCTGAAGCAATTTCCAGGAGATAGATACCTGTGTAAAGTGAACACAGGTTGTGCTGTGTGTCCCCAGTCTCCCTCCTGGCAACAGCGGAACTACCTAAGTTAGAACTACCTTAGAAAATGTTGATTTTGAAAGATTCTCAGCAAAAATGACTGCATTTTAAAAACATATAGTGTAAATGTTTGGTAACCTGAGCTCCAGCATGGTCAGTGACAGCCGCACTGTAAGGATGGGAGAAGACTGTAAATCTGTTTCATCCCTGAGTCCTGTGAGTCCTACAACTCCTGCTCACAAGCCATAGAGAGAATTCAGTATCCCCAAAACTGTTCTTGGGCAAATTAGTGTATTAAAATGACATTTTGGTTGTCATCAAGCACAAGGACCCCAGAATATTAATGAATCTGTCCTCAGAAAGAGATTGCTGAGATGTGAATGTTTGGGGTTTGGTTTTTTGTTTTTTTTTTTTTAATGCCCAAACTTCTTCTTTAACTCGTGGATTGGAAAAATAACCCAGTAATATTCACTTTAAAAAAAATTAAAAATTGGCAGAGATAGAGGACAGTTTGAGAGTCTTAAAGTGGTACTTGGCCTCAGTTCTGTTCCAGACCCACTAATCTTATCACTGATTGAGGCATTCTTAATGTGCCCTTTAAAAAATAAATAAATGAAAATTGGTAGTTCAATCAATGTACTATCTTTAATTCAATATTCATCCCAATTGATTTTCACTTCCAAGTTTTATTTTAGCATGAAGTAGGGCATTGTGTTAAGGAAGTTGTGGGGGAGCTTGTAGGTTTTGGCAGCTGGATTGAGGGGAAACTGTGGTTTTTAGATTAGAGGAAGGTGTGGGAACCAGTTCTTTAGCAAGCTGTTGGAGCAGCAGGGCTTGTGCACGCTGTTTGTGTGCATGTTTGCTGTCAGCCTCCACAAGCTGCCACGGGGCAGGGGTGAGCAGGAGGCAGAGGCACCGATGGCTCCCGCTCCAGTCCTGTCCTTGCCCTGCCACCAGCTCCCTCCACAGCAGCGACTGCACTGGGCCACCCCAACATCCCTGAGCTGCTCCCCAGGTCTCCCCTGCCCCCCTCACAGAGGCACCATCCAATCCCCATGCCCACTTTAGCTGCCTGGGGAAAAGAAATTCCCTTTCCCAGCTGGGGCATCTCCATTTACAGGGCTTCCAAGCTCCTGAGGACTGCAGCTCTCCGGCAAACATATTTCCAGACATTTTCTGTGGCTGCACTATATATTCTGTGGTTCAGTCTCATGGGATATGCAGGGCTTTCCATGGCAACCACAGAGATAGCTTTCTTCTTAAAGAAACAGCGAGTAACAGAAAATGAGAACTTTACAGGGATAAAATCAACCCATTTAAGGACATCAGGAAGCCCATCAAAACAAATCTTGCTCCCAGGAATGCAGCTCTGTCCCCATAAGGGAGCAGGAGTGTGGAAACAGTCACAGTCCTGGATGCACCATGGAACAAGGCAAACAGAGCAGGAGGAGCAAGGCAAAAACCCATCCAGTTTGTGACTCGCCTGCCTGTGCCCCTCCTCGCCTCACCCAGCTGAGCCTGTCCCACTTCCCTCACCCACACCCTGGGGTCAAGTTTTCAAGTGCACTCACATTTATTTNCTGCCCAAACACCAAACACCATCTACATTGGCATCTTGACCACGATCCCAGCTGGTCTCCATCTTCTTTCTCTCTCCATAGTCAATAATAATTTCTCAGTGTCTCAATCTTTTTATGCAGCTCTCTGACCTCTTCTCAGCCACATCAAGAGCAGTCAGTTAAGTGGTTGGGCCATTCATAATGGTCCATGCAGCACTTTGTGCTTTACTACCCCATATTTTTTACTGGGAGATCCTTTGGGATTCCCTCTACACTTCAGGACTAGTGATAAAAGGAGGAAACTTTTACTTCTGAAGTAATCTGCTAGCTGGTATTTGTGATAAATATCATTAAAGTTGCAATAAAGAATGTTGATAAATCAGAGGTAAATTTGGAAAATTATGGCAACACCAAAGGATCTAAAGTTACTAACTTAGGATCACTAGAATATCTAAATATCCTCCCCAAGTAAGGCTGTTAAAAAGGCTTCGGTAATTCCACAAAGCTGCACTGGGTACACTTAGAAGGAAAATACATGTTCAGGGTGGAGCTGAAAAAAACCAGGTAAACTGCAGAGGATATTAAGAATCAAAATCCGAGGAGAAACCTTACACCTGGACATGGTTCTCCATACCTGACTACATGGCACAAAAAGCTGGAGTACCCAAACCAAGGGCTGCCACAGCTGCCCTCCCTTGGCACAATCACAGTCACCCATGTCCCATGAATGCTGAGCATGATCTAAACCAGTCTGGATTTTACCCCTGAGAATTAAGCCTCAGACTCTCATCAGGATGAGAAGCCAATATTTCCACAGGGGGGCAAACAATTACCCTCCCTGCATGTTTTGCCTTTAAAACATGGGTGTGGTCATTTGGAGAACTTTATATTAAAATGGTGAAAATCATCTGTTTGATACCAGTCAGAAGATGCAGCCACAGGATGCTGTGACATGGTGCTCCAAGTGCTACAGCACAGTTTGGAAAGCAAATTACATGATTTGCTTGGAGTCCCATGGAAACAGACAGGACTGGCAGCAGAGCTCTGACATCCCAGGTTCCAAATCTGAGCCGTAACCACAAAACTCTCTTTCCTTCCTCCCACGGCTGTGCTTGTGCAGCTTCACTGGGGGAGGGAAAAAAGCCGTCAGTGCTCTCTAACTGGAAAATTAACTCACTAGCAAAAGCAATCCTGTTTCCAAACTTTTAAACTACAAAGACTCAAGGGAGGGAAGGGGTAAATCTGTAAAACCAGGTAATCTATAAAGTTCTGCTAACTGTAATCTTTATAAGTGAACTACTCTCCAGATCGAATATGTATTCATCATCACAAAATCGCTGGAGTAAGAACCACAATAAATTGTTGCAGCTCCTTTGAAGTCCGCCAAGCTTCTGCAAGCTGGGCAGGCTGAGGACAAACTTTGGAAAACTCTCTCTTCATTTGAATATTAAGAGGACTAATAAAACAAAGAGGACATGGTAAGTTCTGGAGGCTTTTCTTTAGTTGCCAAGGGACAATTTGGATGTCAGCATGGTTTTTAATAGCTCTCTCCATTCTATAGTCCTTTAGTTGTGCTTACAGAACCAGTCGCAAAGAGCATCTCCTGCTGCTTTGCAGATTAATTACCCAATGTTTGGGTGAAGTGCTGTGTCAGTGCTAAGTGTTTTTGCTTCCAGCAGCACCACTCTGCAGTGAATGCAAGTGGCCACTGTGGGAGGGCCACAGTTGCTTCTGCAAAACCTCCACTTTCCTCAAAGCTGTGTTCCACCCTCCGCTTCAGCAAGTGGGATTTGTCCATAGAGCTGGAGATCCTGGCCTGCTCCAGCAAGCATGAACATGAGCAGCAAACACTGCGTGGTGATACAGCATCTCATGCACACTGACAGACTGAATACGAGCCCTCAGAGGATGAATCCTGTCTGATTCAGTGTTACCATCCATCAAATCCTGCCTCACTACTCTTGTTACCCAGCTTAGCTGCCTACAGTGCTTTTGTTCTTCCACCTTCAATTTCCTGTGCAATTGGACCCTATATAATGATCCCCATGGAATTTAGACAGCCACAGTGCTCAGAGACAATAAAATGTTACAGTAATGGCTGTCTTATGATCATAGAAGAATGCACAGATTCTGCCATGGTGGTGGCTCCCTGCAGAGTGACCGGCCATAGAAAGCAGGACTTTAGGGTCAGGAGTAGCTGCATCTCACTCCACCCAGCAGTGGCTAATGAGACCCACAACACAGAGCAATTGGTGTCTTTTCCCACAGTCCTTGGGACAGTGCTGTCCTGACTACAGAAGTCCACATGCATGCTTTTACATTGGGAAGTCATAAAATGTCCTCTCTTTGCCTGTTTTACTCAAAGGCCAGCCATCATCATGTCCTACACTCAGGAGAAGTGATCTGTGGTTAGCTGGTGTGTTCCCCTTACTACAGCTGCCTAAAACTCCTTTTTGCGCTGATATCCTCTCAAGATCCTGGGATGCTGCAGCTCCACTCCTCCCTTGTCAGGGCATTATTTGAAAGAATAGCCTTGGCAGTATTCCCTCCTACGTTTATTATGAACCAGCTCATGCACATTCATCACCATGTCCAGGACAAGGAGGAGGAAAGTACAGAGCAAATCAGAATCAGGCTTTGTTTTCTCACCATCTCTTTAGCAGAAGTCTGGGAGAAAAGAGGAAGCAGTCGTGAGAACTGAGGTTCCCCTTTATGTTTTCATAGGAATTTCCTATAAAATCGTGTGTGCGTTTTCCAAGGAATTTAGTTATTCACTCAACACTGATGCTGAGACCGTCCTACGGGGAAGAGAGTTGGGAAGGGAACACTCACAGAAATATATCCATACACAGGACACTTGTATTAATGCAAGGTCATTGCTGAAATACACACAGAAAAAATTTCACATCACTTTTATACTGCTCGCTGTATTATTATATTCCTAAAAGGAGCATTACAGATGTGATGGAGCCAGACTTCTCAGAGATGTACTACAGAGGGACAACGGGCAGCTTGATCTAATTTTGAAGCTGACCCTGCTTTGAGAGACCTCCAGAGGCCTCTGACATCCCCAGTTACTCTGTGGTTCTATGATTAAAAATTAAATGTATGCTATGTAGAATGTGTATTAGGAGGTAACAAGATTTTTAAAGATGCCTGATTTTTTCAGTACTAAGCTTTTGTTTGAAGTCATCAATATCTCCCTGAAATTCTCCCTGAAATTGTCTCCATTTCACTGAAAATTTCCCTGGTTTTCTTCAGAAGTCAAAATAAATAAGCCGTCTCTGCATAAGAGCATAAGCTTATTAGAAATGCCCTGCTGTGTTAGATCTGTCACCCATCTATTCCACCAGTGACAGTCAGAGATGCTATTTAGAGAGAACACACAACCCCAGATACTATTTGTGGTTTATTTCCCACACACTCCCCCAGCTCCAACACTCAGAACAGAGATGTTCAGGTTCCCTCTGGGTGCTGCTCAGGGCCTGTTTCACAGTCTCCTCTAGCAGCAGTGTCAGAAATTTGGGACACCCCACGAAAGCCAATTCTTTCTTTCTTGTGCTTTTAAAAGAGCCTCTGCTGGTCTCAGTAAGTGTCAGCAGTTCTGGTGCTGTGGGGTGTGGTCAGTAACCACTCTGCAGTCACAACCCAGCACCTCCTTGAGGCTGTCCTCACCGTATCCCCCTGCAGCTTTGTCTTCAGCCAGAAGAGACCCAGCTTTTCTAGAGCGTTCTCGGCAGCTTCTCCAGTCCCTAAGTTATGCTGGTCATCTTCCACACCATCTTCCCTGAACTCTCATGTCCTTGAGATGCAGAAACTCAGATCGTGCATCAGACTCAGAGCATGGAAGAACCAAAAATGTAACAGGAAAATGACTCTTTGTCATGACTGCAACATCCTTCCTGATGAGCTCCAGCATTTTATTGGCATGCTTTGTTTCCACTTAACATGTTAAGTCAAGAATTTCAGAGAGCTGTCAGTTATGGCTCCAGGATCTCTTGCCTGAGTTTTAACATCATCTTTTTCGATTTGTTACAAAAAGTCCATACAGATATGTGAGAGAAAGAAATCTCTGTGAGTAGGTGGTGTAAAATCAGGAGAACTAAAAACACTTAACTCATTTATAAATAATGAGCTAGTAATCTAGATAATTAAAAATAACTACCTTCAGTCTGCAATAAAAAAAAAAGCTTAGCTGTACATCCTTAACTCTGTCCAACGTCCATAAGAGAGATGGCCTGGTCTTTAGCTATGGTATTGCACATTACCTCTCAAGAAATACATTCGTTCAAGTACTAGAGCTTCGTTTGTGTTTCTTTGCAGAAGTGAATTTCATTCTATATACATTTTCCTTAGAAAATTTTTCACGTTTTGCTTTCTTACACTCTTTAGAAGCAATTATGTATTTATGCACATGTTGTAAAGGTGCCTGAAGTATCAACATTAGTGTGGCTTCTTACAGCAACATGTATGTGCTTATCTGGACAAGAGAGATATTCCTGCCATACTTTTTCCCCTTGCCTGTCCAGCACATAAACATGATGGATCCATTTCTCCTACAGTTTCCGTGGATTAAGTGTTTGTCAAGAATTAAACCTGGAGAAGATATAACATACTCCCGAGATGCACATATCTACTCCAGGACTGAAACTAAGAAGGATGTTCTTCTGGATTCAAAATCTTACTTTCTGAAAAATTCATAGAATTTGGAGAATCATAGAACAGTTTGAGTTGGAAGGGACCTTAGAGACGACTTACCTCCAAACCCCTGTCATAGGCAAGGACACCTTCCACTCAACCAGGCTGCTCAGAGACCTATCCAACCCGGCCTTGAAAGCTTCCAGGGATGGGGCATCCACAACTTCTCTGGGCAACCAGTTCCAGTGCCTCAACACCCTTATTTTAAGGAATTTCTTCCTAACATCTGATCTAAACCTACTCTCCTTCAGTTTGAAGCTATTAACAATTATCATATAATTACATGCCCTTATAAAAAGTTTCTATTCATCTTTCCTGTAGGCTGTCTTCTCTTCCATTCCCCTCCCTTGGAATGCCACAATTATGCCACACTGAAGCCTTCTCTTTTCCAATCCAAAGAATCCCAATTCTCCCAGCCTTTCCTCACAGGAGAGGTGCTCTATCCCTCTGATCATCTTGGTGGCCTCCTCTGGGCTCTCTCCAAGAGATCATGTCCTTCCTGTGCTGGCAACCCCAGAGCTGGAGACAGGACTTCAGGTGGGGTCCTATCAGAGCAGAGGAGCTGAATCCCCTCCCTCCCCTGCTGCCCATAGGGCTTTGGATGCAGCCCAGGACATTTTTGGCTTTCCAGGCTGTGAGTGAACTTTGCCAGGTCATGTCCAGCACTTATTCCACCAGCATCCCCAGCTCCTTCTTGACAGGGCTGCTTTTGATCTCTTCATCTCCCAGACTGTGTTGATACTGGGGATGCAGAATCTTGCACTTGGTCCTGTTAAATCTCATGAGATTCCCATGGGCCCACCAATTGATAAACAATAATCACAGCCTCCAAAACCAATATCAGAAATGTACTGTGACTTTAAGAGTAGTATATTTGTAAGAAAAATGTAGGCAAACAACCAGAGGATTAACTATTATGACAATGAACATAGAGAAAAAAACCCAGTAGGAACAACTTTACTGAGCAATATCTGCAGCTAAACCAAATAGGTTTATGTCATCATTCATTTCCGGCAGCCTGCTGCCAGTTCAGGAGATGTTTATTCTCAGTGTTTGGCAGCTGCTGAGTTCTGGGCTATGGATTGTGCATTTTGAATTTTTTAGTGACTTTTATTTTGTCATGGTCTACAATTATGAAACATTTGCTCTGAAGAGCTCTTGAGAGCTTTTCACACTGCTGCCTCTTTTATTGCCATAAAATGGGAACATACACAACCTAAGGCTAAATGCTGCTCTGTACTGGACAATGAATAAGTTACAGAGAAAGCCATGTATGCAACTCATTTCAAAATCTTCCTCCAGGCTCTGAACACAAATTAAAATCTTTTTATACTGACTTCTCAGCTTTCAGAATAAAACTGAAGGTAGGTGAAGAGAAGGGTCATCCATCCTGAAACTCGAGCATATCTCAAGGGAGTGCTGGTGCAGCAAACCTGATGTTTGGGCTGCCACACCATGATGAAGACACAGGAAACAATATGAAAATAGAAAACTCTGTGAACTTCAGCATCAATGAGAACAGCCAGGTCTTTTATAAGCCATTTTTTTTCTGCATTTGAGCAATTGCAGGTCACTCCTTCATTGACAGTATACTGGTGTGGCAACAGCATTTCCCTGGTGGTGTTATCTCAGATAACACAGCAGCATTTAAACCCTGGATGAAGAGTGACTTGGTTCTGGGTGAGTCTAAACTCCCAGTTTGGGGACCCCCCTGTTCATTGCCTGAGCCAAACATTGAACAAATCCCTCAAAAATTCCATTTTTTTAATGACCTTCTCTTCACTTAATGAGACAGTTCTCTTTTTTCATCCACTGAATGGCTTTCACAGACATATGCAGAATGCAAAGGATGATCCTAGAAATAAAGCTGTGGAGAAGGCATGGACAGCCAGAGTTAGGACCCTGCTGGTTGAGAGAGGCCACTTGTAAGTGATTAGCTTCTGCCTGAGCTAGGATGTCCTCTCCTCTGCCTTTGAAATTGCTGTGGCCAGGCCTGCCCGTGCTGCCTTCATGGTTACTAGCTTTAAAGAAAAGATTACAATAACCAGATTAGCATATTGACATCATAAACCCTGTTACATGTGAATTAAGTGCATCCATTCTCAAGCTGTGAGGTTATTTAATCAAAACCACCCAGGAGATGAAATATTTAGGGGTTTATGATGTCAGGATGAAGACCTGGAGTGGGGATTGTGGGTGCTGCTGCTGCCATAGCAGTCAGTGATTAAAAGATGATGTTTAGCCACAGCCAGCACTGAAACAAGTTGTTCAAAAGGGAAGTTTGTTTATAGCACAGTAGTAGCTACATTTCTCCTAAACATGCCTCTTCTTTCAGGACCCATCTGCTCTATGATGTGCAGAACTGCTTTAAAGCAGCTCTCTGTGGGGGTCACACTGCTTGAGGAGAAGGAGCAGCGTGCTTGACCCTACTGCCCTTCCTTCCCTCTTCATTTAGCAAAATCTGAACATCAAACAGAAAGAGAACAACTGCAGCTGCCTTCTCAGAGGTGATGTGCCCTGAGAATATTTTTTTTTTACTCTCCCAGTAAATTCCAGATGTCAGATGATGCCAGTGGATGGAGATGTCAAGCAGGAGCAGCAATGGTCACATGGAGGGAGTTGCACATCCAGCCTTGGTGCTGGGAGAGAAATTTCGTGTGGAGATGCAGCCTGTGCTCCAGGTTGACTTACAGGCATCATACCCAGAGTCAAGGCAACCTTTGGAGTCTCCTACAGCTCAAGCAGAAAAAGATTTAGAAACGCTGTGGTACTTTAAGATCAAGGGACAGACAGTGACACTTCTAGACTATGACACTACATGGTGGAGACTTGGTCTTACATCAGTGATATTTCCTGGATCTTCTCTTGGTTTGAGGAAAAGCTCTGATCAGCTCAGTTTCACACACCTTTCTGAGCATCTGAGCCCCCCTTGTTTGCACTCCACTCTACACATTGCTCAGTTTGTGGTGTCCTTATCTGTGCAAGGGGAACAGGAGAGCAATCCTCTCCAGAACCACAACTGAACCTTCCAAATTCAGCTCATCTCTGTATTTCGTCCAATTAGCTGTCAGTATGATATGGCCACAGTCATCATAAGGCAGACAGACCATCAGCCTTGTTTGTCTTTGCTGGGAGAAACATCTCTTGATCCACGGGCTGGCTGCTGCTGTAGTAAACAGTACAAAATACAGCTTGGGCTCAATTTCCTTCCAGTTCATTCTGTTCTCACAATGAAAACTCTTCGTGTCTTCTGTTTAACACCAGTCTGTGCCTTGCCATTCATGGGCATGCAAAAACAAGTGATGTTATTGCACAAGACCATATCATATTCAGCTGTGGACATGGTTTTAGTTTGTTTGGAAAAACATACACCACATCTGGCAAGACTGGTATTCCTTTGATTAAAAACAATGAGCTACATTTTGGTCTGACTCCTGTTTTGCTGAAGTTGTACAGCTGTTAAATATATGTTAATGCATGTGAGTGTTAAATAGTGTTTTCTCTGTGTTCATGTGAGCACATGCACGTGGGGAACTGGCAAGTCTTCCTGCCTTCAAAGACAAACAGAAAGCATTTGAGCTCAGGACAACACAAGACCTTGGACAACTGCATGACTTTGTGAGTGAGAGGGAAGTTCTCTCTGCTGCGCTGTGAAGTGTGGCCAGCCAGCCTTGGGGAGACTTGTCACACACACAGAGGGAAAAACAATCCATCACTCTTTGCCTCAGCCACAATTTTCATCTGAAAAAGTAACTTTCACCAAATAACTACTGATGTTGTTCTGTATAACCAAACTGCAGAAACATAGCCCTCAGAAGCCACGTCTGACACCAGGTGCTGCAGCAGATAAGCAGAATGCTGGTAGAAGATGCCCTAAATCTGCCTTAGAAACCTTACAGCCCATTCTGGCAGCAGTGAAGTCCAAAATAAACCATGCTGAACACGAGGAAAAATTCTCCAAGGTTGAGCAATACTCTGTGTCTACTGCAATCACATTCAACATCTGTCAGTGTCCTCAGCAGGCTACTGCAGTGCATCTTGCTGGAAGGGAAGCAGGGCTTGGGTTACCTCTACCCTAGGGCTGCTTTGCTGCTCAGGTCCTCTTAGACTGGCATCTCTACTGGAAAATGAAAATACACCGGTATAATAAAAACACTTCCTACTTTACCCTCAAAAGACCAGATTTTTCCAGCAAGAGCATTTATAACAGGGATCAGGAGAGCAGCACTGTTACAGCTAAACTTCTGCTGCCAGCCCCAGGGTGACTGGGCAGCATCATGGGTGTGATTCAGCTGGGGTAAAACCACACAGAAAACATTAGGGCTGTGTCACATCACCCTCAGGCCAACACAACTGAGGATAACCATATCAGTGCTGGGCCTTCTGAAGTCCTATTGAAATACAAATATGAGTCCCTATCATAGTCCCTGCAAGTAGAGGTGCAGGCTGCCTCTTCTGCTCCTCCCTTTGCAGACCACTACTAAATTTCTTTGTTTGAAATAAAATCCAGGACAACAGGGGGGCAAAGTACTCGGTAAAGATAGCCCCTGCTGTCTTCATTGCTCTGCACTTCCCAGGCCTGGGACATCATCAGAAAACAAATTGTGGACCAGGACTTCAGTATCAAAACATGACATTTTTAAAGAAACCAAATTCCTAAACCGAGCAGTTAAAAAAAAAAAACAAAAAAAAAAAACAAACCACATTTCATATATGAACCTATTCCACTGGACTGTGCCCTGTACTCAGAAGGGATATTTTCTCCTCCTCTAATCTCACTGCAATCAATCCTTAAATTACACTGGATGCCTTAATCACAACATCTAACATACATATCAATTCTGGTAGTTCTTTCTGCATGGTCCAACTTCACAGAAACCTCACAGCAGTTATTATTATCATATTCCACAGCATCCAATCACTTCTCATTGCATTCACACATCCAGAAACCTGTCTCCCCCAGATCTCTGCAATGTTGCCATGAGCCTGCAGTAAAAAAAAAAAAAAAAAACAAAAAAACCTGCACCCAACAGAAGAGGAAAGCAAAATATTTAGGTCAGCTCAGAATAAATCAAATTGAAATAAGAATCTGTTTGGCAGCAACATTAAAAAAAAATAATAATAATTCAGTGGAGGAAAAAAAGAAAAACTCTTACTGTGATGTGCTGCTTAGGTAAGTTGTAATGCAGGTGTTTTGATGGAGAAACTAGGTCAAGCTTTTCTGAGACGTGGGCAAGGCCTCAGATGTTATTTAGCATCGTAGGAGTCTGTGGTACTTCCAGGCATTCTGGTGAGGAGAGAACACTGAGGCAGAGCTGTTTTCATGTGGGTGCAATGGCAGACAGTGCTATCGGCTGGGAAAAAGGTCTACAGACCTTTAATTTGCATCTTTCCCCTCCCTGTCCCTGGGAAATCAGCTGCTGAGAACTGAGGCGAGGTGCCCTCCCAAAAGAACTAATTTGCATCTAGTGGAGAGCAATAGAAAATGAAAGAGGGTTTCACTAATTCGTTGTTTGGGTTTCATGTTTCAGCTGTTTAATCAGAAAAGTACATTCAGCTCATAAAGCACCACAGGGCCCACAATGAGATCAAACAAAGCTTCTTCAATGTGAACCCAGGTATGTCACACAGGACACAGATCAGACAGGGCTACTTCCCCCACCAAGGGCACCTGCCTCTCCCCTGATGGGAGACCATCATGAGACCATCTGGGAACTGGGCCCATCCTGCATGGACACAGGGCAGCACTGAGAATCCCTCCCTGCCATCTTCAGCCCACCCAGAAACCACCCCCTGTCACCTTGAATGGGAAGCTGGGTCACACTGAGAGTAGGAAAGGTGCCAGAGATGTTTCCATAAGGCTGCACACCATGGCATGGCCAGAAAAACACATTGATTTCACACAAACACCCTCTTCTGCTTTTCTCAGCTGTGACATCAGACTGCAGCATCCCAACCATCGGACCAGACCGTGCAAGAGCAGCATGTCTCATCATGGCATGGGTGTTAAATGTGTCCAAAACACCAGGTCTTAAGGGAATGTGCCTAGAGAACCCCAGCTGCTGGACTGTGACAATTAAAAGATGAAGAAGCAAACTGGCTGCCAGTTGTGCCAAAGACCCCTCATATTTTGTCACTGCTACTACCCAGGTTGTCTGCCTTTTCTAGTCCATTTCAGGTGGCAATTGAAGGATCTGCTCTTGCTTAAGCCTCTCCATTCACAACTCACTGACACAGCTCTGATGATGAAACATTTCCAGACAAAAGGTCTTTCCTGACTCAACCCTCCTGACAGGAAAACAGAAGTAAGATACTTCCCCATGTGTGTGACACATGACTCACCTTCTTCACAGATCTCTTTCCCAGAATAAGGAGAAAAGAAAAAAAGGAAGTACAGCTGGAAGAAAACAGCAGAAACACATCAGAAAAAAAAGCAAGCACTGAAGTCGTAAAAAAACCTGCTACAGACAGCTCTACAAATCTACAATATCATCACATGAGGTTATCATGAAGAGGCCTTGGAAATACAGACAGCAGCATGATGTGGTGTGAGTTAGTGTTTGCAAGAGGACAGCGGATTCAGGACAGCATCCAGGAAACTGCTGTTAGTGTGGTATCTGTCAGGCCACATTCACACTGCCAACATCTTAGTGACCTGCAAAAAGCATTTGAGAGAGAAGGTAAATGAGTTTCCGAGCTTTGTGTCCCTGCCGTTTATATCCTGCTTGTCACTACGTCAAACGCAGCAGAACAGCTCTGCCAAGCCCCAGCTGCCTCCCCGTGAGCAGCAGTCACAGAGACACATCTCCCCAGTACTACTGCCAGCAGTGCATTAAAATTTTGCCCTTGGTTTAGGCACTCATTTATCTGGAAAGGAAGGGTGGGATTCATCCGAACAGATGAAGGTAAATAAAATACAGAGAAGTGCATCTCAGGCCATCACTGAGTCTCCTCTAGCAATGAAATGAGAGGAACCAGCACCTGGAAGCAATGATCCACTCACCCTAAAGCAGGCAGCAGATCAAGGGGAGCTCAGAGGGCTGGTACCTCCCCAGTGGCAATGCCGGGAGGCCAGGTAAGAGAAGCCCAGGTGCAGATGTCAAAAAGGAGGGGACTATTTCCATTCCCACATGCTGCAATATAGCTAGTCCATGAGACCACTGACACCCAGGCCCAGGTTTGGGGATTCCCTGAATGAAGCCAATCAACCAGATTTCCATTTAAATCAAAGACACCAAAGAATTGGGGGAATTGTAACATGCTTCCCAACTAGATTTGGTCTTTTTTTATAATTTCCAAATTCTTCTGAATTAAGCTTTTCCATTATTTAATTTCTTGAGGCAATGGAGTTTCCTCCCCTTTACAGAGGCTGGCATAGGCCACCTGTTCAAAATCTGACATGAAAACAACCTGGATGAGAGAAACAACAGTGGAAAGAAAAGATTGCTCAGAAAAACAACAAAACAAAATTTACTTGGCAGCCCTAAGCTTTTCACATTTATATTCGCAAAGATCAATTCCCTGGTCAGTTCTGGAATACTCAATATGTGGAAAGGGTCCCATACCAGAAATAAGTCCAAATAAATGCCAGCTTATGTGAGGTCCTCCCTCCTTACTCCCTCTCTGAGGAGCCCATACTGAGCAAACTTGCCCCACCTGCTCTCCCACTGTGATCCTTTGGGAATTTTAGCAAGAGGGAGAGAGAAGACCTCTGGTAGATTTGCAAAGCAGAATATGTATGTTGCATTTATGTCCATGAGAAGAACTGCTCACTAGACATTAGTCTCGCTCGCCGGAAGAGGCAACAGCTTTTCTTCTAATGCCACCCCCCTGTGGTTTGCACTGAAATCCCAAACCTCCTCCTCCAGCAGCTGAGCAGACAAACCACAGCCCAGCCACTTTCTCTCTCTGTGTTTCAGTTTTTCTCTTAGCAGAAGGGATAATAAAATTACCCAGCACTCAGGAATGCTGTAGCTTTAATTCATTTATATCTATAAGTAGCTTAGAGTTCCTCAGCCATAGGGGGCTCTGGGAACGCCAGCGGAAATGCTTTGCATCTTGTTGCTGTACTTCAACTTTCCAAATTTCCCTACTGCATCCACCGATTCCAATAATTTGAGCTCTGAATTTTCTGACTCGGCAAACTCGAATCAGCTTTTCTCAATGATTCTGTGAGTAAAAATGTGCTCTTTGTCAGAGAGAGGAAACGGGGAGCAGCACCAGGCTATCTGTATGCTGCGTGAGTCAGCCACAGTTTGTGCACCTGCTGTGACTTACAGTCTGAATGCATTGACTGCACTCCGAGATGCTGGTGTTGCAAACAGATGGATTTTGTAAATCCTGTTAATGTTTCTATGTGTAAGAGCTTCCCAGCAGAAAAGGATCATGTCCACGTGAGTATCAGATCCACTTACCCTTATAGATTTTAGAATAGTAGATTCATTTTACTCAGGCTGGAGATATAAATAGATATATCATAGAGTGGGCACCTGGTTGTGTTTGTGAGAATGGCGACTTTCAGGAAATTAAATTTTAAATTAGCTGCTCTAAGCGGCAAGAACAGAAGATTTGTGTGCCTCTACACACACTGGCTCCGGAGAGCTCGGTTCCACCATACTCCAGCAAAATACCCAGCCTGGAGATATCACTGGGGCTGCGCAAATGGTTGTTCTGCTCTCTCTCAATCACAGGGTTTTATTCCAAAAAAGTTACTGGAATGTTTTGTTCTCATAAGGTTTAAGCAGCTTAGGCAGGGAAAATTGCATAACCCGTTTTCTATCTAAGTTTCAGACTTTGACATGTACTGAGCTCCTTTTGCTTCGTTCACGTGCAGTCGCCTTTTGCATGGGATGGGACTAGAGAAGTAAACAAGGAAACTGAGCTGGATAAGAAGGCAAAAAGGGTTCTGGGAGCTGCTGCTGTGAATGCAGGAGAAAGGGAAGTGGGATGCAGCAGGAGCACAGCCTGTGTACACACAAAATTGCTGAAATCTTTTTATCCACCTAGGCAAGGAGGCTGCAATAGGGTAGGGCACACACATGCCACACATCTGATTGTGCATGCTATCACCTTCCAAGGGCACTGGCTGTTCTGGATTGAGCAAAAATAGCAAAACAAGGGGGAAAAAAAAGTCCTGAAGGTTAGCATGCTTCAGCAATCACAGCAGGTTGCTCTTTGTCACCCCTTGAAGCAGCCTCTCTTGGCTGCCTTAGTGGTGGCTTTAAGCATGGCTGTGGCTTGGGAGGAGGAGGAGGTGGAAACTGCTAAAAAACTTGTCATTTTGTTATATTTGTGAAGGGATCCTGACACCAGGAGGGACTGAGTGCTGGGGAAGGGATGTGGCAGTCCAGCCACGACCCCACCGCCCGAGCTCAGAGATTGGCAGAAGGTGCACTTAGAAGCTGCTCTCCAAGAAGCTGAACCAGCTCTCAGACCTGCCTGCGTTTAGAGAGATATCATGACACTCTACTTCCCTGCATTGCTGGCATCATCAGTAATGGAATGCTAAAAACCCACTGCAGACTGTAAAACCCTTGCTGCTGTTACCAGAATTTATTATGTGGGCAATTAACATAGGCAATCCCATTACCACTGGTGGGATTTATCTGAGTAAATCTCACATGTGTTATTCTTCTACAAAAACAAGCGATCAACTTTTTGGCTTGGCCTAAGTTTCCAAAGATAAATGTCTCCCCTCATTCATTACTAACTACACAGCTTGTGGCCATGTGGCGTGAGTATAAACAAGCTGAACAAATGTCTAGTATGGGAAGGAATAAATTGTTAATGCAAAAAATTGATTCAGTGATCTCTTTGCAGGCAGTGAGATGGATATTTCATTGCCAGGTCTGACTATGTAATAGAGTAACTGTGATTAGCACTTAATGACTGGAGTTTGTTTCTTTTCCTTCCCAGTCATTAAAGCCATGTTGATTTGCTCAGAACATATTGATAATTTCTGAATATATAGGGAAGCAAATCAGAAACCACAACAGCCTGCTCAGGCTCTGTTTATTTCTTTGCACTGACAAGCAGCAGAACTTGGCAGATAGAGACATCTCCACCAGGGCAGGGCATAGGACAAGGAAAAAGGGGATGAGGCAGTTCCTGAGTTGTCAGCCCTCAGAAATACCACAAGAAACAATACCACATCCATCCAGAGGAAGATGACTGGGGCTCTGCTGCTGTTAAATCTGGGGGTCAGCATCCCACACAGCTGCTGAGCACACGGAACAGCCCCCCTTGCTGTGCACCACACGCAGCTCACAGCCCTGAGCACAGACATTGACTTCATGAGTCTGTTGCAGCAAATCCCCACCTGCACAAGTCCCAAAGCACTTCTCCTTCCATTCTTGGTCACAAAAGTCTTGCTTTCCGAGGTGGTTTCCTGCTTCCCTCCCCCATTACTTTCTGCAGCATTTCACAGATTCCAAGGCAAGGCTGCCCTTCCTGCAGAGCACCCAGTGTGTCTCTGCACCACAGGTCCATACACCTTTTAGCACAGCTACTGCTATTATTTTGCTTTTGATGACGTCTGTAACATTTCCCAGTCTGAGGAGATCTGACCCTTCACCACCACTCAGGCTGCTACAAGTGGTGCTCAAAGTGGGGCTCTCAAGTACCATGGCTGGCATTTTCAAAGGTGTTTAAGAGGGGTAGGTGCCTACCTCCTGAAGTTTTACAGGAAGAAAAGATGGCTAAGTCCTTTATTTATGACTTCTTCTATGAAAAGAGGCTCTCTGCCCACAGTGTGCAGCAAGGACGCTCTCATGCATGCTGTGAACTGACCTGTGTGAGCACATTTATGTCCCTGCTCATCACTTGGCCCAGGGCAAGATGTATGTAGGCTTTGTGCCAAAATCACGGCAGAGATTCTTGTTCGTGTTCTGTGGGAGAAAAATCCCAAAACAGAACAAGCTACAGTTATGGATAAATATTCATCTGGCATTCAAGAGAAATGCAAAGACACATCTCGAGTTGGTTTCCATCTGCTAGAGATGATCACAAGCTCCATTACTGGAAGCAAAACCCAACCAGCTAATTCGTCCCTATTGCCTCCAATGCCAGAGCAGAAAGCCTGTTTCCTACCCAGGTCTGTGTTACCAGGCAAACTGTCTGCCTGAGTAATGGACTTTATTACGAGCAGGAGCTGTGCCAGGGCTTTAACTCCGGGCAGATGATGACCACAGCATGTGGGAGGGTGGCATGGTCAAAGGGATCAGCGCATCGCTCCGGGTGTCTCCTTGCTAAGGGATGCTCCTACTAATGTGCATGGATGGACAAAGCAGTCCCCGCCATATCAGTTAGCAATACTGTTGTCACGTAGCCTAGATGTAAGAAATTATCCTTGGGTAAAAAGAAGACTAAAGAAAAATCTGTACTGCTAAATAAAACAAGCCAGGACACTTTGCATCTTCTTAAGGGCAACTGAAGTGATGCATCTCCCACCATTGAACTCTGCACCCTCAAACCAGAACAGCTTCATCTTCGCTATCTGCTGGCCCCTGCTGTCCTCCCAGCTGTGCCACAGAACCTATGGCAGCAGTGGTTGAGATACGTCAAAACCTTTGAGGGATTAATAATTATGGAGAGGGTCTCCAGTCTGTTCCCTGGCCCTGTTTAGCTCACTAGCTTATGTGTAGCCAAAGGGCCTGACTTGGGAGTCAAGCCCTTTGGACTAGCAAGTCCAAAGCTGACTTTTCTCAGTGTTGTGGGTTGTGCTGAGGCTGTGAGTCTAAACTGGGAATTCCCAAAGGAACTTGAATTCCCCTGTAATTAGTAAGGGAGCCTGGAGATCATGTACTGTCCCACTTACAGCCCACTTCCACCGGCCAGGCAGTGGGCCCAGACGGCTGATTTTGATATAAAACATGTTTTCCCTGTTTTTGTCACTCCCTCCCTGCTGCTCATGTGCTCGTTTCACCCGGCTGTGGCTCCCTCCTTATTGCAGCCTGGCTGTGGCCATGACTGCTGATGACTCACAGCAGAGCCGTAAATGCGGGGCTCAATACCTGAGTGTAAGCCAGCACACCCCCACAGAGCAGTGCCAATCAGTGACACAGAGCTGGGTACATGGCAAAGGAAATGGACAGAAATCTCCCTAAATCCAACTTCAAAAAACTGGAAAATAACTCACTGAAATCACTTTATTTCTGGGTTTGTATTTCCGATTGATACTGCTGTAGGTGGACATGTAAAAAATTGTAGGTGTCCTGCTGAATTAGATTTGGAGGCTACTAATGATTGTGTTACATTATAAATAGTGTCTGCCTAAAGCAGTTGAATTCATTCTTATAATTCTCTTTTTTCCCCCTTAAAATCATGGTGCCAAGTCCAATAAATTGGTAGAACTCCCACTCTCTTCAGTAAATTTTGGATCAGATCCTGCAGGATTAGCCCACGTGCTTTGCAGAGCAAGGGCTTGCAGACAGCAGTGACAGATTGATGAGACCATTTCTGTGACCACGCGTTTGCTGACAGGGGTTAAGTTTCCGTGGCCAAGCACTAACAGACTTATGCCATCATCTTAATGGCCTCTGCATCCATTATGTTGAAAGTGAAACGAGCACATCTGGGTTCCTGGACATGAGAATGATTAATAAAGGGGGAAAAAAGGGCGACTACTGAGCAGGTAAAGTGAAGAGTATGGGACTGTTGTTCAAAGGGTTTTGAACAAACATGGGGGGCTTGTGGATCCGATGAGTGGCGTGTGCTCTTGCACAAACATCCCACTCTGACAAATGTGCCCAGGGCTTGATTCCCAACTGAGGGCTGCTGTCAAAGCTGTACAGAAGTGCAGTTCCTGCTCACTCAGGTAGGAGCTGCCTGTATGTGATGGAGAGCACAGTGGGAGCAGTAGGACCCAGGTCGAAACTCCTAATGTGAGGAAATTGGGAGTTAAGTCTAACAACTGACTGCATGCACAGAGAGAGGGTTTAAACAAACATGCTCCAGTGAGGGGACAGGCAATATGTTTGGAAATCTAGACAGGCTCTTTCTGCCGTCTGTGTTTTGTTTCTGAATCCAATGCTATGATAATGAATAAGCTGTTTGCTCTTTCGACTGTGTACCACATGACAGCTAGTTTCCATCCAAAAGCTTTGGCCCCTGCTTGTAAATTGATCCTGTAAAGTTAACTCCTTTGTTCAAGAGGTTAAGTATGTGATGTATCAATTGGGCTTTTTGTGGAAAAGCCACAGAGCAATACATTTACTGAGCCATATATGCATTGCAGAATAATTTGCAGTAAAAGTATGTGGAAGAGCAAAGATGGATCATACAAAAAAAATGTAGGCTCCAGTTCAAGAAAGTATCCATTCAGAACAGAAGAGAATTTAAGCATATGCCTAACTCCCACTGAAATATGGCTTCTAATCACATTTTTCAAGACAAGAATGTGGTTAATGCTCACCCCAATAGGGAGGGATGTAGACATATGCTTAAAACCTCTGAACTGGGGCAGGGGTGACAAAAAGCCCTCTGGAGTCTGGATCTACCAGACCAGGAATCAAGCTTGCACCCAGTCTCTACTAAACATGCCAGGGAGACCCACAAGGGAGGAAAAAAACTTGGAAGGAAACAGCAGGATCATCTGGAGACACTTCAGAAGGCCAGAAATACAAGCTCAGTTTGATTCCAACTACAAAATATGGCAATGACACGTGCCTGGGATGGAGAAGCACAGCCAGGAAATGACGACACATGGGGCTTCACCACTCCTACACGGACACCTTGCTTACAGAAAAGTGGATGCTGAGGGCACCAGCCCTGGACTCACAAGATCTATTTGTTCTTTTGACTCATGCTTTGGGCATGACCTTGGGCCACATCCCCCTTACAACGTGGTGACTCTTGCATCTGTCCCAACTTCCCGTGTGACAGTAGAGAACCAGGAAATGCTCTCAGCCTTGGGGGCCACAGAAATCCCTTTTGTAGATGGAAAAGTACCTACATGCTGGTTGCTGTAACCATAAAAATACTCCAGGTATACTCCAGCAAGGGCTTCTGTAAAAGTAGTTTTGCCATCATGGAGAATTCAGAACAAACCCTGACGGAAAAAGGAATCTTCCTCACAGGAAACAGGACTGTCTTTGCATTGTCTTCTTCAGTGAAATTAACATTGCCTAGGTAGGATGACATCTCTTCTAACATCTTAATCCCTGCCGCCTACCCCACTGGCAGTGGGATCAGGCATCTTTGGCAACAGGCAACTGGCATTTTCAAAGCATGTTAAATTCTTCCCTTCTGCTGCAGTGCATCTGGACATGGAACATACTGACAGCCTTGCTCAATGTTATCATTTTATTAGAAACTCCTGAAGGAGCATATTTGTCTTATCCCTTCAGTTTTTTTGTTATTTCTTTCTGGTAGCAAGAACCAACAGCCAGCGAGGTACTTTCCAAAGAAAATAGTGGCATAGTCTCTGCCTTGCAGGGCCATCAATCCATTTAAAATCCTCTGCAGTGTTGTGAAATAAGAGAATCAGAAACCCAACCCCACAGTCATGAAAATGTAAAGGTACTTTCAATATTTCTCTTTTCTGGGTGTCTGTGTGTGTGAGTGTGTTTAACCTTCGTCTGTTTAATAAAGAGGTTTATTTTTCCATTGTAAATAGGAGGATTGGGAAAAGAAGTATTCTTGATTTCCCTGCCTTAATCCAGTTCCTGTTCCAAGGTGGAGCATCACATCAGCTGTGCTGTTAAACACTTAAAGTACTTTTCCTCCTCGGGGAGCCTGGAATAAGCAATTCTTATGGATGCCCCAGCAAAGCCTGGAACAGCACTGGCTCAAAGAGTCTGCAGGGATTTCAGGAGTACAGTCAGCATCTCATCTGATCTAAACTGGTAGAGCTCTGCTGTGTTCCTCAGAGCTCTGCCAGCTCATACCAGGTGGGGATCTGGCCCTCAGCCTCTATTAATTGTCACATGCACTCAGAGATGAAAAATACGTTTATCACAAAGCAGGGAGGAACCTGCATGAGCTGCCAAAAGGGAAGGTGTTCACTCAGCTCGGCTCAGAGGGGCATTGCCTCAGTGGCACTGGGCACAGTTCTGCCAGGAGCAGGGAGGCTCTCGCTGATGTTAACCAGCAGTGACGGAGAGAGACCAGACAGCGCTTTGGAGTTCATCCCTGCCCTATTTTTCTGATGTCTGTTATTTAACAAGGAATCAAATCTCCCCTGTTGGTACAAAATACACCAGCCAAGGCCAGGAAATGTCTTGCAGGAGCAGAGGGCTCAGAGGGTTGTGTGGCTCTGTTCAGACAGGATTTTGAGGACAAATTTGGGCTTCTGGGGATTGGAGATATGGAGGGGTGACCGGGAGCTCCCAGTGGAGTAGGGCTACATGCAGTGATGGTGGTGGATGAATTCAGAGCAGATGACTTTCCCTGGGCATTTCACTGCCTGATTCGGGAGGTTTCATAGGGATTAGGGAAGGATTTGTCAGGCTGTGGTGCCAAGCCAGTGTTTATCCACAGAAGCCTTTTGATTTTTTAATTGTGTCAGAGATCTCTAGCTGGCATCTCTCTCTCCAAACCTGGACAGTCAGTGGAAATGGAAGATTTATACCCAGCCTTTGTTTTAGGACTGGGGGTGGGCAAAGGGAGGGTTGAGGTTTCCTTTGTCTGACTTTAAAAAGATACCCCCTCCTCTTCATCTGCTTCCAGCTCATCCTCCTGGCTGGCAGACATGGAAACACTCCTGACAGAGCTAGGGAGGGATGTGGGAGCCAACAATGGCCCCCTTAGTGTGAGAGCATCAGTAATAACACAAGGCCCCCTCAGATGCACACGAGCCTTTCTGTTGACTGCTGTGGGAGTTGCCTGCATATTTTAGGAGACAATTAGGCTGGTGCTGTGTACACTGCCTATTCACTCTTCATCTCCAACCCTGGGGAGCAGGAGGAATGATTTATTAGGGAGACAGACTTAATGTCTTCTGGCTTTGGTCAGCTGTGATGTGAAAATAGCCTCATTGAAGGCAATTAGTATGAAACCCTAATTAAAACCACAATCTTTCATTGGTTTGCTCACAGACAGCTACTGCACTGGAGCACTGTCTTGCAGGGGGAGGACAGGGAAGGTGTAAGAGGAGATGGTGAGTGGTGGAAAAGGCAGGAACATAGCAGACTCATGATCCTGAGCTCCTACTCATGATGAGGGTAAGTGTGGGCACCACTCAGGAGCACTCAGCCCCTCACAGAGGATTTCCCAGCAATGGGAAAGTCTCCATCCTGCTCTGCTGGGGCTGTGCAGTCACCTGAAAAGCTCAAGAGAGATGGTTTGTGTCAGCTGGTGCATATCCAGGCAGTTCAGGAGAGACTAGCACTGCTCTCTGTGACAAATCCTCAGTAATCCTCCAAAAGCAGAAACAAAAACTAAACAAGTGATGCAGCCTGAGCCTGAAAACAGGCATGGGTGGCATTGTTTGATCTCTGGTCCCTGCCCAAATGGGGCTGGCTAAACCCCAGCACTCCCATGAGGTTTGTACCAGCAGAAAGCCTGTGTTTTCACAGGTGCCGGCATGAGCTGTGCACCCCTTTGCTGAGGCTTTGCCTGCCACACCTTATGTCCTTGCCCTGAAGCACAGTGTGGAGCCCCACATTAGCTCTCTCGTTGTAAATATGTTTGTTCTGCCCTTGTGCCTGGTCCTCTGTCAGGTTCATTTAGTGACACTGACTGAAACCACTGCAGAGAGGGTGTTTTGTGCCTTTACACCAAAATGTGCCCTCTTTTGGGTGTCCCACTTCAAGCCAGAGGCTGCAGAATGGGAGATCATGTGTGGGTGATGGGGAAGCCCCTGTGAGGCTGGATTAAGTCTCCAGTCCCCATTAGTGCCATGGTGGGGGTGCTCCCCATGCCCACCTGCAAGCACTGCCCTGCCAGGTCTCCTCACTACATACGGTGCTCCAGGGGACACAGCAGCTGCACCTCTGCCAAAAAATTTAACATGCCCAGGCCTCTTCTCTGTCACTGAGGCCAATCAGCTTCGAATAGCCTGCAGCTGTACTTCTGAGATTTTTTGCTCTCCAGAACAGTGTAACCTCTTCCAAGTTGCCTGCTGGGAGAGGTGGCTGACCAGTGTTGGTTCCTGAACTGCACTGGAGACTTTTCTAATAATATAACAGTGCAGACAAGCTCCAGTGCTTTAGAAATGGAAAATCCGCTGGCAGTATTTAATTTATCAGTCAAAACAGAGATTAGATGTCTTCAGTACCTTCAGGTCAGTAGAGGACTTCTGTGATTCAAGGAGCTATTCCAAAACACCAATGGTGTGGGAGAATTTTGCAGGGCTGCTGTTCTGGGAAAAGCAATCACTGCTTGAGCTGAAGCCATTGCTAATCTGAGCATGAGTCTATTCAGCAAGTTCACATCCGCCGCATCTGCAGCAGCCAGCGGCTCTGGGGTTCTCAGTGCACACCTGCCCATCTGCTGAGCATCCCCCTGCATCCCACACCCCTGCTGCACTCCCAGCTCCCTGCCCCAGCCCCTCTTCCTACGCACCAGGAAGGAGACAGAGCTGGGCACTGCAGGTGTTCCCAGTGCAGCCCCGCTGGGATGCTGGAGCAGTGCCTGGATCCCAGCAGCACTGTCAGTGAGTGAGGGGATGTGCTGATGGCCGTGCTGATGGTCATGCCGATGACCACGCCGATGGCCATGCTGTCCCCTTCCACACCATCCACTTCACCACTGCCTTCGGGCTCACAACACACGGGGCCTGTGAACAGCCTGAACAGCAAGCCAAAGCAAACCTGGCCCACAAACAATACACATTGCTTCCTATACTAGAAAACAGACTATTCCAAACACAAAAAATTGCATCTGGAGTCTGCTCCTTGGGCTTATTTAGAGCTTATTAAAGTTAAATATATTTCAATTAAGCATCTGTGGGTGAGGGTCCGTAGTGATGCGGAGTCCCCAGGCAGGTGCAAAGGAAAGCCGCTTTATTGCAAAAACCCGGCCTTTTTAAGCACTTAATCTGTTATCAGTTTACAGAGTTTTAAGGCACAACAAACATAATTCACCCAACCACCATGCACCACAATGTGAGCATGCAATGGTCATGCAGCATGTTTTTCTACCCCTAATTCAGCTGTGTCTCTTTCCCACAGTCCTTTTCTACTTAGCCAAAGTAACAGGCCTGAGCCGTGATTTTACAAAGGCAACAAGGCCTTCATTTTATAAGGTTTTACCTACATGCAACAAGCATCCATATGCCTCATCACACTTTAGTAAATCAGATGACACATGGCAGCCAATTAAACCAAGCATATTTCAGCACTGTACAGTGTGTGGCACCATATGCAGCGATGTATATGGGGGTAAGAGAAACTCACTGACAACTCTGTACTAAAGCATGTGATCCCACTCATTTCTGGTAAGATTTCCAAATAAAGAAGAGGTTTCCTAGAAGTCCTAGTTTCACCTGGGATAGAGTTCATTTTCTTCTTAGTAGCTGGTGCAGTGCAGTTTCGGATTCAGTATGAGAATAAGGTTGATAACACGCTGATGTTTTGGTCGGTGTTGAGCAGTGCTTACCCTGAGCCAAGGACTTCTCAGAGTCCTGGACTCTGCCAGTGAGCAGCTGCACCAGCAGCCAGGACAGAACATCAGAGGTGACCTGAACTGGGCAAAGGGACATTCCACACCCTAGAATGTCATGGTCAGTGCATAAACTCGGGGAAGCTGGCTGGAAGGGGTTGATTGCTGCTCAGGGATGGGCTGGGCATTGGTCAGTGGGTGGTCAGCAATTTTATTGTGCATCACTTGTCTTTCTCGGGTTTTATTCCTCTCTCTCTTTTTGTTACTATTTTAATTTTTTTTTACTTTACTTCAATTATTAAACTGTTATTTTCTCAACCCATGGGTTTTATCTTTTTCTGATTCTCCTCCCCATCCCACTAGGGGTGGGGGGAGTGAGTGAGCTGTTTAGTTGCTGTCTAGGGTTAAACCATGACACTTCCTTATCCAAGGTTTCAATAAAAATTGGGCTCCTGTTCCTAAGAGGAACTGATGTATGCCATCATCTGTCCAATTTATTCTGAGACGTCCTCAGGTTCCCCTGCATTGCTATGAATCACTTCCCCAGAATTATGTGCAGATATTTAAAATGTATGCCTGGAGTATTTTAAAAACAGAGCTAATTGCCACTTTTGGGTTCCTTTTGCACAGTCTATCAAGAAGATTTTGAAGATTAACTGTTTTATTAGATAGCCAGGATTAGATCTTCAGCTGTATAAAGTAGGGCAGTCTCACTGCAAATTCCCATATATGATCCTTATCTCACTTGTGCATATGTCTTCAGCCTCAGGCTATACTCACTTCTTCTGCATCCTGTGAGAAACCCCATGGGTGGAATAACCTGTTATGTATCCTAGTGTGGGGGAGATGCTGTTGTAACACCTGCCCTAGAGCCCACTGAAGGCAGCAAAAAGCTGCACTTAGATTTTAGGATCAGGCCTAAGCCTGGCATAGCAAAGCACTGCATAAACAAGTAATTTACTTCCACTACGTGCCTCATTTTCAGTGCCTTCAACGAGACTCAGAAGTGAGATTTTCCAGAGACTGATTGGAGGCCATGGTGAACAGGTTGTTGAATCAGAGCCTGGCTGGGGTTGTTTCCTTTGCAGAAAATGGAACAGGGGTTGCACTGAGGGATGCTGCTACAGACCTTCCAGATGCTCTCGCTGCCACTCAGTTCACCGCATGCCAGATCCAAAGTTTTCAGGTGCTGCTGTTAACCTGCCACAGTCCCTACGGAAAAGTCCTTCACAACTTAATAGGAAATTCCAGCCTTGTTAATGCTTATTTTGGGGCTTTTTAATAATTTTAATTTAAACAGGAAATTGCATATAAAATGCTGTAGAATAGACAGGAAATCTGCTGAATTTCAGGGGGTAGTTCTGATTTTTTCTACAGTTCCCTATCCTTGAAGATCCTCATGATTTCACCAACGTTAAATTCTGCGGGACTTTTCCACAGAGGAAATCTGTCATTTATTTTCTTTACAGTTTCAACTGAGCAAATACAGACAAAATAAAGTTTAGTGTGGCACAAGGGAGGCTTGAATCTGAAGTACTTTTCAACAAATACCTGGAGCTGTGAGTGATATCTCATGCCCAACAGCTGAGTATGTTGTTTGAAAAATCCTGTTACATGAGCAAGTGAGAAGATGAAAATATCTTGCTCAAAGCTTTTCACTTTTGCAAAGTTTCTTTTTTTTTTCATTTCTTCCTCTATCTGCCTTAATTTTAAGAGACTGACTCACAAAAAGTGTGCTTTTGCTAGTCAAGAGAGAGCTGTATCCTCAGAATTATCACATCTAGTCCAAACTGAATCTTGATCCATGTGTTTCCTCAAGCTTCAGACTGCTTGAGATTCAGGGTTGTGATTCAGGTGCATCTTCCTAGTGAAGACTAATTACATCTGGGTTTCCCTGCAGCTTCAGAGACCAAAAGGCTGCAGAGAGACCAGCAGAGATCTGATTTTTAAATGAAGGAAGACCCACTGGTGCACATACATCTTTATATACCCAGTTTGTATATGCAAGAACAGGATGATTGAGTATTTGTATATGCCTTTGTCTAATTGGGAGACTAATTATCCAGGCACAGATTTATGAAAAGAAAGAAGAAAGAGGGGTGAAAAAAGGTAGAAGGGTAGATTATCCATTTCATCCTACCTAATTTATGCTCCTCCATCCCAAACACCTACAGAGTCTTCTTCCCAGGGCTCCATCCACTCCTGCCATTTGGGCACATTTTCATGCACACACAGCAGTTGCTTTAGCATCATGAATCATTAAGTTTGGAAAAGACATTTAAGATCATCAGGTCCAACCATCAACCTAGAACCACTGCCATGTTCATTGTTAAATCATGGCCTTAAGTGCCATATCCACACTTTTTGAGCACTTCAGGGATGGTGACTTCACTTCCCTCAGCAGTCTGTTCCAATGCTTTACAAGCCTTTTTGTGAAAATTTTTTTACTAATACCTAATTAAATCTCTCCTGGTGTAACTGGAGGCCATTTACTCTCATCCTTTCATTGCTGTGTTATACAAGGCCAAACACACATGTGCTATCTGGATGCATCCAGCGTTGAAATTTGAGCCATACTATCAAAGCTGATTGATAATAATAAATAACATAAAAATCAAATGGAGATTTTAGGCTTTGAGTTATCACAGCAGTGCAGGGAACCCTCCACAATTTTGAAGTGGCTGCTGGAAAATGCATGTTTTGATTCAGTGCCCTGGAAATCTCACGTCTGCAGCTAATATTTCTTTTCCAATTATTGCTGTGATTGGATAAAATATATTTTAATATCTTTGTGCTACGAGTTCTATCTAGAGAAAGGGAGGTATTTCTATTGCACTGCAAGACCATTACATTTATTTGCACAATTCACTTAACTCTGGTCCATGATATCGCCAGAAGCTCTTGATGGAATTATGGTTTCATAATTATAGCTTTATACATTACAGTCCTTAATAGCCTTAGGGCTGGATTCTCACTTGCAATAAATCATCAGGGCTTCATTGATTTTATTGAAGTATATGGAGGAATGTCAACGTACACCAGCTGAAACCTGAGGTGAGATCTTCACCCTTGAAGTCATCAGGAGTTCTGCCATCAGCTTAAAGGAAGCCAGAAATTAACCCTTGCTCCTCATTTTTCACAGCCACTTTGCTGCCATGAACTGCATCAAGACAATAAATTGTTGAAGCTAATGCTATCACAAACCGAGATGCTGCTGCTGATTAAAATCTATCATTATCACTCATACTCTAAAAGGTTGGGCACTAAAAGGTTTGATTCCCTACCACTCTGCACCTTAGGTTCCCTTTTGTACAGACCAAACACAGCAACCCACCCTCAACTCCTGCAATACCCTAATGCATTTTTATGGAGGTTCTTAAATATGCACACATAAATTTAAAGTTTCAGAGTATGTCACTGTGCACTCTCAGCTAATTTACTGTTCATATATGAGCCTCCGTGAAAGGAACAGATAAATAACAAGAAGACATCCAGCATTTCAAATGGTCAGCAAATGGATGGATGAGTTCACACAGGCTCCTCTGGTAACCTCCACAGCCTCCTGCCAAAAAGCCAGACAGTGGAAGAGGAGGTTAAAATACTGAGTGTGGGGAAATGCATTGCACTGAGGGAAACAAATATATAACATTTATATGTAAGTAGTGAAAATCACTCACTGCCATAGGTCAGATTTGACCCAGTATTGATCACTTGGGGTGGATGCAACTATCAGTCACTTAAGAATAACTACAATACGCTGTCAAGTCTTTCCCATTAAAATAACATATATAGCATCAATGTATTTTAATGATAACAATATCTCTTGTGGGCTTAAATTTGGCTGTTTGCATCTTCAGTTATGGAAACAGAGCTACTGAAAGTTTCAGTCCAAAACAGCCATTGGTCTTTTTCGGCAACTAAAATGTGGATGTCTGTACCTTGCCCAAAGTCAGCTTTGGCAGGCACATCAGAGATCACCAGTTCCTGAGTCTGAGCAGTGAACTTTTGATTACAGCTTATTGCCCTCCAAATCTAATTCCTTTAAAAATCAAAACAGGTCCTCCAGAGGAGGATTATTAGGGGTCTGCTAAGGATAGAACAGCACAGGCCCAAATTTACCAACAGATGAGACGGCTGTGGCGTAGGCGAAAGAAGACATAAAATGTTTATCCCTTTAAGCCACGGTGACTGATGAAGGGTAAGCTGGAGGGAATGCTCTCTGGAGACCTCTCGTACACTGCACTGCTCCAGTTTTGCTTTCCTCTCTGCTTATGGTTGTAACTGTATTATTTGTCCTTCCACTAATATAAACATAACATTCCCACATTTGAATCCGTTATGACAAATTTACTGGGTTCACCCAGAAAAAAAGCAATCTGTTGCTTCTTGATAGCTCCACCACAGAAAGATAAGGATGGGCTGGTGAAAACATTCAGCTTCTCATAACTAGAGTATCCTTGGCCAAAGGACAGGCGGGTGATGAGGAAGCTCCTGCTCCAGTGTGGGCTGTGCTCTCCTCAGGAGCCTGTGGCAGCTGGAACACCCTTTCAGCTCTGATATATCAAAGGTGGCATTTGGGAAGAAGGACCATGACAAACAAAAAGCAAAGACAGAAAGTCAGGAAAACGGAAGAGTGCTGCAGCCAAGTCATTTCCAAGAAGCAGATAACTGAGAAGTTAGAAACACTTGGCCAGACACTTAGAAGTGGACAATTTAGCTTAGAGGATAATGCACTGATGCCACAAGCTGCCCTGAAAGGGTAGAGTGGCTTTGTCACAATGGGCAGTTGGAGTCCTTTCAGGTCCACTGCAGCACAAAATGTGATGGCAGGGAGAAGCCCCCTCCAGCACGCACTCCTGAACCCACATGCTTTCATGTTAACTAAGCTCTAAAAATAACATACTGTATCAAATGCAAATTGATAAAGTCAGTCCAGGGGTTTTTTCTCCTCTGCTGCTGCTTGAAGAATGCTGTAAGCAGTTTCATCTCAGTCATTCAGTACTAACAGATGCCTCTGCTCCTTGCACTGATGGAGAAAAGTGAAGTTTTCACACAGGGAACACAGTTACTCCAAACTACCTGCAAGGCAGTGATGAATACAGCCCCAGGGACCACATTTTTCTGGGTACAGCACATTAACAGAGCATTAACCAGGAGAACGTTAATTACACATTGTCGCTGCTGCTCACCCAAAAGGCATTCAGACTGGCAAAACATGATCATAAAAAAGAAGGCATTTGGAACAAATCAGTGTGTGTGTGACATAAAAATGCTGTTTGCATCCTGCCTAGGAAGGCTCTGCAAGCCTTGCATTTGCGTCTCAAGGTCTCCACAGCACCATCAAACACACCCTCAGATGATGGTCCAGTGACTCTGCGCTCCACTTAATGAGCACTGACAGGGACATTAGAACAAAACCCAAAATACCCTCTGGTAACATTTCCAGATACAAAACCCTCATTTTCTATGGAGTTTTGAGCTCTTTTTTTTTTTTTCTCTTAATAATTCTGTTTTAAGACAGACTTCAACATTCCAGTGACCGAGGGCCAAGACATCTGGGTCTCTGAGGTTACAATGTGCTGTGAGGACACAGCTTGCTGGTTCTCTGCCCAGTTTCATCTCCAGAGTCTCCCAATCTGCTCAAATCCACACTGTCCCCAGGGCCCACAAACCAGATGGGGACAAACCAGCACAGCACACCCTGGGCACTCAGCTTGCACCCATCAACCCCTTGGAGAAGGAGACCAGGAGATCCATTCTGCCACGTTTGTGATTGTTGGAGATGACACAGTGTAGAGAAGAAAGTCCCAAAGTGTCAAATAAATTCTTCTCAGCTACAGACAATTTGGTTTCTACTCAGACCAGTTTAACGGAGTACTGATCGTCCATCTTCAGGGCACTCTGAATGAAAGCATACCTGTCACCACCATCACTACCAAATCATGGTTCAGAAGAGCAAAGAGACCTGTATTTAAAATCTATACGAGCGTTACATTCAACAGCTGGTTCTGTTAGTGAAACACTCTGCTGTTAATGTATGCGCACACACGGGGCACAGACTGGTGCTAGCATGAGACTTTGGGTTAAAGCCACCATTGCTTTATAAATTGTGCACAATCATCCGTAATCTTTGCAAAATATAAAATACAGTTTGCTCTCTGTTGCCTGTGCTGCACAACCCTTTCATTACAGAAACATCTGTTAGAAGTGCTTTAGCTGAGAGCTTGTCAGAGTTTCCATTATAAACCCCCATATTCAAGGGGTTACTGCAACTGAGCCATAAAAAGTTGCTCCAGGCTCAAACTTGGCATAAAAGGTCTCCAGTGGGAGAATTATTTTTTCTAAGCCCAAAATGTTAAAATACATGCAGTTAAACAAAAGCAATTCACTTTCCCTCAGAGACTGCCTCTCCTGATTCTGTATGTGTTAGACTTAGTTATATGTAACATTACTAACATTGTGCATGAGTCTTTAAAAGCAAACCACTGATTAATTAATTCATTAAGCTACTTGTTAAAATAAAGTCGCTAACTTCAGAGCCTTACTGATTCATTTAAAATATAAGTGGCCAGATGATTTCAGATAGAAAAGCAGCTACCCCATAGAAAATAAAATATCCATCCATATAAAAAGCAAGGGGGAGGGAAGTACTTTTAGGTCATATTTTCATCCCCAGCTTTAACTAACTTTCCTCTTGCAGACAATGGATTTACCCTTGGGCTGGCAGTGGGATCCAATGACCAAAATGACCTGAGGGCAAGTAGAGAAGCTATTTTTTTTCAGAGGCAGCCTGCTCTAGCAGGATGGTAGAGATTAGCAGAAAGATGTTAAGTAGGAGGAAATATGCTTGTTTAGAGAAGATAAGCGGGGGAGGGTGGGTGTGCGTGCCTGTGTGTTTCACTGTACTGTACTGATCAAGGCAGTTAAGGTGATCCATTGATCCACAAGCAGTGGTAGAGACAAAAATCCTCCATGCAGCCTGGGGACAATGAAGAGGCAGAAACCATAGGAGAGTTCAATTTAGGAAAGTCTGGTTTGCAGGTAAAGGACGACGAAGCAAAGCTAAAACCCAGGAGAGCTTTGAATTGAAGAAGGGCTCATTTTTCAGGCTTGAGGCTATGAGCAGTGCTGATGTTCAGCAAGGCAGCCCTTGGGTATAGAATGAGCAAAACTCTTGTTACATCATTAATTGTACTGCACCCGGCAGCTGCAGCAACAGACCTCACTGCTGATCCTGCAGGAATTTAAGCCCATGAGTAATCCCATTTAAATTAATGGGATTATGCCTCAGAAGTGTAGAGTTAAGCATATGTGTATTGGTTTGCTGGAGCAGGCCTGGGGCTCACAGAGAGCCCTGCCTGCAGTGTTGATGCTCTTTGTGCTGCCATCCCACAGCTCCTGCTTTTCCATCCATCCATCCATTGGGGAGGAAGGCTGCAGAATGAGCTCTAAGGTATCTAAGGAAAACCCCCAAACTGGGGGAAGTCACACAGTGATTCACCATTGAATGAATGCCACCATTGAGTGGCACCATTTCCTCTGAGTCAATCCTGAACAAAGATCCCAGCACCGCTTTAAGATGGGAAACTGTGGCTGGGTGTGCGGTCCCATGGAGGAGATGGAAAACAAACATCCTGCTGGTGACCGCCACATAAGGTCTCAGTAGCTCATTTGGAGGGTTCTTTTTTTCACCCTGGTGTTTCTGGCCAAGATCCAAGTGATGTAATTCCAGCTTTCTGGTTCACCCTCCCAGCATGGGCTCCCGCTGTCTTGAGGCCTTGGTGGCATTTCTGAACACCAAGGAGCAGCTGCTGGAGCCCTCATGGGTGAGGGACGATGTCTCTGTACACACAACAGATGACCCAGACACCCCTAGAGAATGAGTGTGATGTGAAGAAACAACACTGCAGCTTTCACTCATGCTGAGGAGAGCTTTGGTTTGCATTAAAATCAGACATTGCTCAGCATGCTTGACTACAGCAAAGTGGCTCTCCAGCCTCCAGTGACATTGGAACAACTCGAGATTTCACTATGTGCAAATGTTCCCTTTAATCTACTCCAACGCTTCAGCTCTAGCAGTGAGCTCAGGGAAAAGCTGTGAACAGGGTGCAGTGCCTTATGTGAGTAATGCACATATTACATCCTGCCTATGGACGTAAGAGGGGAAAATTTCTCCACTGCAATCTTGCTATCACCATGCAGCATGTTTGAGAGGCTCCTGATTCTTGGACACTGGCCAATCTCCTCCAGAGCTCTGGAGTTAACACTGCCGTCATCTGATGCCTTGTGTCACACCCTCTCTTGAGCATCAGGAGCTCCTAGAAAGGAAAAGCTCAGACAAGGAATCAGTCACTTAAGTCACAGGTTATCTGAAGTGAAGGCTACCCATGGCTTCCTTCCTTTTTCCTGTTTTCTGCAACCTTCTTCTATGGCAGTTGTCACCATATTTCTTAGGTCAAGAACACTCAGATGACCCCTCCTCATATTATTAATTATTATTATTATGAAAATGATAAAGTCCTCTAAATTAGAAGGAGTGTCTGAAATGTCAGATATTTGACTGGCTTGTTTCCCAGCAATTCAGTTTTCCATTTTTGCTCTATGTGAACCATCCAAATACATGTTTTGACTGGTTCAAAAACTCTTCTTGTAAATATAAACATATATTAAAAATCTGACAACAAAAGCTGACATTAAATAGCTGGAAAACTGGGATAGGTAGCAGCTAAAATGAATTTCCTGCTGTTACTATGTGTATTTCTACCTTTAATCACTGTCATATTATTTTCTTATCCCTGCTTGTCCTCTATGGCATGATATGAGGAGATTTCAGACAGGTCCTAAAGAAGCCTTTGAGAATAGACCAGTATTTAAAGATTTGCCTTTGCTGTAAGAAGGGAATGTTCTCAAAAGTTACATCCTATTCTATGTATTGAAATACTTTTCCTGGGCAGTTAAATGTAATGCCAACTCTAC
Source organism: Pachycephala philippinensis (assembly GCA_013397055.1). Taxonomy (NCBI): domain Eukaryota; kingdom Metazoa; phylum Chordata; class Aves; order Passeriformes; genus Pachycephala; species Pachycephala philippinensis. The sequence continues at coordinate 389,097 of VWZT01000889.1, forward strand.
CTATCATTCCATTTTGAAATTTCAAAGATGCTCATCTTTACAAGTCCAACAAAAAAAAAATCTTTTTCTTTGCACATTCTTTATGTGAAAGTGCTGAAAGTCATGTATTTAAAATGAATGTGGATTGGTGTGAATCTCTTACTTTAACAAGAAACAATCTGGTATTTTCATAAGCAAATAAACTAATTAACATAGTGTTAATAGTCTATAATCTATCATGCCAAGAAATGACAGAAGTACTTCTTAACTATATAAAAGTGTCAGGGGTTTAGTTGATGTTTCTTCTTTAGAGAAAAGATAACTCACATGTCCATCTGGATCTAACTCAGCTGTTGTGAAAGAGCAGCATCAGCATCCAGAACAGCAGAAGCAGCAGAGAGTCAGAGTTCAGGTCCCAGTGCCATCCTGTTGTTTCTGCAAAAGCAAGGCAAATGACCCTGGAAAAATACAGCAGAATGCTCCAGGGAGAGGTGTTATCCTTGGCTGTAAAGCTTTCTCTGAAATAATCACTGGGGGTGTTGACTTGCCTTTCTTTTATTTTGCTTTTAAATAAGATCTGTGATCCTGTTAGCATTTTGCATGTCACACTGAAACTTCACCCTAGAAAAGGACTGGGATGGAGATTCCTCAGCTGTGGTCCATGGCAGAGTGGTGAGCTCACTGTGCCTGCAGTGTGCTGACTTTCATCCTGGACTTCATCTGAAAGGAACAGAGCCGAGGCAAGGAGAAGAGATGAGATAAACAGCAAAAGCAGAAACCATGGTCAACTTTTACAGGAAGGTCAATACCCATATTCCTCTAAAGACCTCTTAAAAAGAGGCACAAATGCTTTTTCAGTATGGTTTTCCATGTAATGTAAATTGCCACAGGGATGTTACACAATGACTTGGAGGATAAGTGCCCATGAGGCAATTTCTTTATTGAGATGTGGAGCTCATCACAGAAAAGCTGGAAAACACCTGTAGGTGTGGGAATAAGTTTCTACTCTTACTGGAATAATATACTCTGGTCATTGCACAGGATTTTCAAGACCCCATGGCATACAACATCTATTTCTGCCTGTCTTCTGAAGGATCCCTTCTTTTTTTTTCATAGATGAGATAATTTACCTGGCATTTAGCAGAAGAAAAACCATTAAACCACACATTAAAGGTGGCCCATGATGAACAGAGGCCAAGTGACATTGGTAAAGGGAGGAAATGAAACGTGTGAAATGCAAGATTATTGCCAGTCTTGAGATGCAGTGTTAGAACTGGCTTTTGATGGACCAAGCATGTCGTATTCCCTATGAATAAGTACAGCACTGAATGATTCAGAAGTCTGCCCTGAAGACCAAAAAACTGAGGGAAAGTTTCCCGTTGACTTCAGGGCCTTTGGATTACAAGCTTTTGCAGGAAGTACCATTGATTACTGAAATAGCCTCAAGCATCTGAAACCCCTGAGAAATTCAGTTCACTATGCTGTAGCTATTTCTGCCACTACTTCTACCTTAGCTGTCTGTCTCAGGCTCATCTATTTTAAATAATTATTTCTTTCTGGAACTTTAAAGACTTGAGTCATCCAAGATGATGAATTTGCAGGGAAAGCTCCTTTTCCACCTCCTCCCCCCACCCCCCACATTACAGCACTGTGGAGGCCTTGTTCATGAAACTTCACTCCTCCATTAGAAGAACTTGAAATTTGACAGTGGCTTGAAATTTGACAGTTTGAAAATGGCTTTTCAAACAGACATATACTCTCACATCTTTGAAAGCCAATATATACCACAGAATCACAGAATAAGCTGAGTTGGAAACCCACAAGGATCATGGAGTCCAACTCCTGACCCTGCACAGCACCATTCCGAAGAGTCACACCATGTGTCCGAGAGCACTGTCTAAACACGTCTTGAATTCTATCAGGCTTGGGGCTGTGACCATTTTCCTGGGGAGCTTGTTCCAGTGCGCAACCACCCTCCACCTCTGGCTGAAGAAACTCTCTAATATCTAAACTAAACCTCCCCTAAACATCCTCTGATACAACTTCAGGCCATTTCCTCAGGCCCTGTCACTGGTCACCACAGAGAAAAGATCAGTGTCTGCCCCTCTGCTTCCCTTCACAAGGAATGAGGTCTCCCCTCAGTCTCCTCTTCTACAGGCTGAACACACCAAGTGACCTCAGCCACTCCTCACGGCCCTTCACCATCTCTGTTGCTCTCCTTTGGACAATCTCTAAAAGCTTAATATCTTTCTTATATTGAGGCACCCAAAACTGCCCCAGGACTCGAGGTGAGGCCACCCCAGCCCAGAGCAGAGTGGGACAATCCCCTCCCTTGCCTGTCTGGCGATGCTGTGCCTGATGCCCCCCAGGATAGGGATGTCCCTCCTGGCTGCCAGGGCACCTCTGACTCATGTTCAACTTTCCACAGACCAGGACCCCCAGGTGCCTTTCCACAGTGCTGCTTTCCAGCCTCTCATTCCCCAGTCTGTCACTACAACCAGGATTGTCCCATCCCAGGTGCAGAATCCAGCACTTTCCCTTGTTGAACTTCATATTGTTGGTTATTGGGTGATTGCCCAGTCCTCTAATTTGTTGAGGTCTCTCTCCAGGGCCTCCCTGCCCTTGAGGCAGTAAACAGTTCCTCCCGGTTTTGTATCATCTGCAAACTTGCTTAGTGTCCCTTCCAGCTCTGCATCCAAGTCATTTATGATGATTTTGAAGAGCACAGGGTATAAGAAAGATCTAGGTTTCCATGACCAAAACTGCCTGAGACACCCTTGCTATGTAGGATATGCCAGCCACGAGCTGACCAGGGCTGATCTAGACTGCAACTGGGTCAGTGCAGACATTTGAGAACTGCAAAACTCACCCCTGCTGAGAAGAGAGGGAGGGTAAATCAGGGATGAATCAAGAAGTGAAAACCATATATTCACATATCCAGCAGGGATGGGAAGAAACTTAAGTGACCAAAGATGGGGAAGAGGCAGCTCTGCCACAGCTCTACCCACGCAGCTTTAAGTGACTGATCTACACTCTCTTACAGTATGGTTATGGCATATTTTACAGTATGCACTGAATTTTAATTTTTCTGTGCAAATTTCACAGCCTTCCTTCCTCCTGTGGCTTTTACTACCCAAGAAGGGAGAGAGGCAGAACAAAAAGCTGCAAACCGAAGGGAGTGTGGGCGTGAGGGGGTTTATGTGTGCTTTGGGTTTGAAGCTTTGGCCTGAAAAGAGGTATTTTTGCTAACAGACTACAAAAGATGGATGATTTGCTGTACTGAAGAAGTTCGAAACTCCTGCAACGTCAACACAGTTCATTGAAAGTTAAGAGGGGGCGTGTTATTTTTAGGTGCTAAGTAATTCACAACATTTTGTGTTTAAAATAAAATATTCATCTGTATCATTATGAGTCATCTTTGTTCAGATAGTTTACTAAAATACTCTCCTTATGTAATACTATCATCCAACATGTCTGAGATCTCTGTTTTATTTTAAAGTTGGTGTACAACAGAAAGTTAACAGATATATTTGTGTTTTTAAGGTTAACGGTGAAGTGAAACAATATTCCAGGTATAGTCACTATTAACAAGTTGTAAAATGTTGACTTCTCCTGCTATATTTTCAAATATTCTGTGTCCTTTCTATTATTATTTTTCTTCTGCAGTTTATGTGCTGTACTCCTGCAGCCAGGAACATGTGTTTCCAATTACTTGAGCTTTCCATACCAGCTTTGCGTTCAACAGCAACATTTTTTTTAAGGTACAGCTCCTCCTCCCACAGAAGTTAATATTCCTCTCCTCTTTCACACAGCTAACAGCAGTGGCTCTTGATTTCAGGCTTATTTTAGAAATCATTTGATTTGGAGCTCCCCCAGACAAGAATATTACTTTCTTCTAAACTTCTTGTACATTTTAAGCGAGAAAACCAAGCTTTCATATTGAATGTATATGAAGTCTCGAAGCAAGAGAAGGAAAACTGATGTAATCCAGTCTGCCTTGCATGACGTTTTCTCTAGTTTCTTATACAGCAAAGAATCCAATTTGGCCACTAGAGCCATAATGGTAGAAATATGAGACATCATCCCATCCTTAAAATTCATGCTTAGGCCTTACAATTCCCACTCCTGAAGCATCTGGGCATCCTGTGTCTGAGTAGTGTGTTGAAAGGTCATACATTGTGATTATGACCATTTGTACATGGAGAATTGAGGCAGACAGATGTTTTTGCCTCTGTGTTGGCTTAGGGCTCAAGCTTGTATTTGACTTTTCTGTGCAGTTCTAGGACCCACAGTTAAAGAGGGATCTGAAGGTCCTTGAATGTTTCCTGAGGAGGAACAAAGCCAGTGAAAGGGCTGGAAGTCATGTCCTATGAGGAGCAGCTGTGGGCTCTGGGCTTGTCTGGTTTGGAGAAGAGAAGGCTGAGGGGCAACCTCGTGCTCTCTAACAGCTTCCTGAGGAGGGAGGGGGAGATGGAGGTGCTGAGCTCTTCTCCCTGGGATCCATTGGTAGGACATGGGATTGGTTTAAACCTGTACCAGAGAAGGTTTAGACTTGATATTAGGAAACATTTCAGGGAATCATAGAGCCATTTTAGGAAAGACTTAAAATCTTCAAACCCAACCATTAACCCAACATTTCCAAGTTACCATCAAACTATGGTAAACTACTACTAACCCTAAGTGCCACATTTACATGTCTTTTAAATACCTCTAGGGATGGTGACTCAACCACTTCTCTTGGAAACCTGTTCCAATGCTTAACCACCTTTTCTGTGAATATTTTTTTCCAGTGTCCAATCTAAACCTTCCCTGGTACAACATGAGGCCATGTCCTGTCATTTGTTACCTGGGAGAAGAGACCAACCCCCACCTGGCTCCAGCCTCCTTTCAGGGAGTTGTAGAGAGGGATAAGGTCCCCCTTGAGCCTCCTCTTCTCCAGGCTGAACACCCCAGCTCCCTCAGCTGCTCCTCACAGGACTTGTGCTCTAGACCCTTCCCCATCTGCTTTGCCCTTCTTTCAACATGCTTCAGAGGGTGTCAAAATAGTGGAACAATCTTCCAAGAGGGGTGGTCAACACTCCAATCCTGTCAGTGTTTAAGATGTATAAGGGCATGCCTTCAATAACATGCTTTAACTCTTGGCCAGCCCTGAAGCGGTCAGGCAGTTGGACTAGATGAACATTTTAGGTCCCTTCCAACTGAAATATCCTATTCTATTGATTATCTGCATCAATTAGACATTGGCTTCCACTCAGGCTTCAGTCTGAGAAAGGCCATGGGCTTACCATACAGAGACAATTCAGGCACAGAGCTGCAAATTGAGATGCAGACCTTACAGACAGTGCAAACATAACCAACACAAAACCCCTAACAGGAAAATGGACCCCAACCTAAGGCACGGTTCATCAAGGTAAAAGGTGTAGACAGAGAGACCCAGGCTGTGTCTTGTCTAAGCAGAAGGTACAGGGCAATGTGTGAGTGGAGTGGAGTAGGGTCACAGCACATCCCTTCGTCCTGCTTCAGGCTGGGATTAAGCCAAAACACAACCAGACAGCAGTTTGGAAGTGCCCTGGGATTTGTCACTTTTAAGTGAAGTTTGGGTGATTTGACCAAGGCCAGCATAAGAGCTCGAACTTGGCATTATCCATGAACCTGCCTCATGAAACTTCATTAACAATTCAATCTGCTTCCTAGGACTGGACAGGTGGGGCAAGCCACTGGGGCAGAGCGTGGTCTGGGCCCCAGGCAGCAGGAAGGCTGGTCAGAAGGTGTTAAGGTGTTTGGAATAGGTTATAAAACTCTGGCCTTTAGTCACTGAATAACCAAAGATTTACTAGCAGATCTCTCATCTGACCTCCACAAGAGGAAAAGTCACAATCCCTCGTTTGTATGAGAAGAACCACATGAACACTACTGTGTGGTTTCCCTGAGCATCAGGAATATGGGTACCTCCTTCTGAAGTACAAAGCTAGAGAGGCAGTGCGTGCTGAAATTACAAGGTAGGAAGGCAAGATATTTAGCCCAAGAAGAGTCATTCAGAAAGGGGATTAATTAATGTTTGATGTTGTATGATCTTCCTCCATGGATGTGATTTGTAGCCCTAAAAAAGATACTGTGTTTGAAAGTCCCAATGGTAACATGGCAGAGCATAAATGAGAGATCCTGGCTGAGCCAGGATGAGTGTTTCAACTGTTGAACACTTGCAGAGGGATTCACAGCAAGTGAGAGTGGGATGAAGGCAGCCACCACCTCCCACAAGACATGAAGGAGCTTTTCCCAAAGAGGAGCCTATAACCAGAGTGTAAGCAGCCAGAACAGTGATGTGATGAGGAGAAATATGGAAATGAGACATCTGCAGAGCCCATTCCTCCTTTGGGGAAGTGCTGCAGTCTCTGTGACAATAGTGAGTCTCTTCTCTAATCACTGCTTCTCCCCACAAACCTCTCTGGTGCTGGTCCCAGGTGCGTTGGCGGTGGAGGACAGGCACTGCAGCCCTTCTGAGCACGGGATACAGCACTTTCTGACTCACTGGGTCGAACAGAGGCTACCCCACCACCCACGCTGTCCTGGTCTTCTCCCTGCAAAAGTCACATTTTTCTGCAGCAGTCCCAACCTTCTGCTGGGCCATCTTCTTCTCATCTACACACATCGGGGCCATAACAGAGAAGATTTCTATTTTACCCTTGGCTTTGTTTCTTAGTCCTGTTTTCTCATCAGCATTCGAGGGTTTGGATTTTGATGACACACACACATATGCATATGTATATGCATGAAAATCTAAACTCCTAATCAATTACGGTCATGGAAAAAAAAATGGATTTGAGTTTATCTTCCTCTTTTTAGGCATGTTTCCATGACGGCCATCGCCTATTTCCAAAAGTTGTGAATACAGTTAGAAATAACATTATTTTCCCAGCAGCCTTTAATTTTCTGGACCACTCTAAAGCTCTCCAGGCTAACAACTCATGCACACAGCCTATGTTGCCTACAAATACTCAGTGCTTAGAGCATGTGATGCTTGCAGCATTTGTAACAGTGTTGACTCTCACATGTCTATGACAAGTCTCATGGCACCCATCCATACTTACAAATGCTCAGCTCCTTGTGATAAGGGATTGACAAGAAATATAGCACTAATTTTTATGTATACATTTAGTCTGCTTAAAATAGCTTAAAATAATTGCTCATATGACCAAAGACACAGATCGTGAGAAGCTTAGGTTTCTTTTTTTTAAAAATCCCCTAATTGCTAAACCAATCTGGTGATCAACTGGGGTTTGTCACAGTGTTTGTTAATGTCTGGAATTCCTGAGTTCTGTTTGTCATTTAACTTTTCTATAACAAACCAATGAAAACACATTGAGGAGGTGTCTTTTTCAATCATTTTTAGAAAGGGAACCAAGGAAAATTTCGGTGACAATTGGAGAATAAGCCTGGTGTGATGCTCACATGTCCAAGGTGTCCTTCCAACCCAGCCCTTTCAGCACAACTGACATCCTGGAAACCTATAGTGAATGATGTAGAGAGACTCAGATTTCTCCACACAACATTTTTGTTGTAACTTGGGTTTGTGGTGCATAATTCAACTTACAGTTGTCTTTAAACATTATCTGGACTGTCCACATATCTTTGGCAAAAGATAAAGTCAGCAGCTACGCTGACACCATGGGGAACTCTCTAGGTGACATCTGCTTTCTTTAGTACCCTTTACTGTATATTTCTATACAGGATTTTTTGAGCAGAGCTGGTAAAAAATTGTTTCTACATGTCTTTGGTTTCCTCCCTTCACATGTCGCGTTGGAAAGAAAATAGGGGGGGAAAAAGAGGACTACGAAAATATTCCCCATTTTTGCCATTGTAACAAAGAACAATGAAAGAGAGGCAAAAAAGGAAATGCTTCAGGGTTTGGGTTTTTTTCTTATTTAAAAAAAGAAAACTCTAAAAACAGTTGAAAATGAGACATGCACTGCCTCCTGTGCATTAGTGCAGCCTGTAGCTCCCACCAAGGGTCAAGTGCTTCTTGTAAAGGCAGTTTCTACTGCCCGGACCTTTTCAGAACGTCAAGAGGTGCTATTTGCTTAATAAATGTACAAACATGTCGTTAAACCTGTTAGAACACAGCTTCTGCTGTATTTCACTGAATGAACAGTGGGGAAAGTAGCAATGTTTCTTGTGTAACGTAAGAGCACATGGTTTGCTGCTGGATGGAGGGGGCTTGGTGCTTTTCCTAGTGCAACATTGCCAGCAGGGATGCTGATCTCAAAAGTAAACCTCCTTGGCTGCTTATTTAGGAAGGAGCAGGACTAGTAATAAAAGTGGCAGGGATCTCCAAGGAAATGTTAAAATTGAAAGCCAGTGAACAAAGAGATGTGTTTTGTAGCACAGCAAGAAGTCTCTAAACAAGTTAACTACTGAAGTTTTCAAGAAAAATAGTGTTTATAGCTTATGGTAAGTTGTGTCAGTGTTTATGAAATCCTTTAGGATAGTTTTTTCTTCTCATTTTCTCTAATGTTTGCAAAGTTTTAGTATATGCTGTAGTAAATCCAGATAGAGTCACAGTGTGACTGGGGAACTTGGGTTAGCGTGTCAGTATTTCTCTGGCATCCAGTTTTTGGTAGCTAGAGAGAGAGAGGTCTGGGATGGCTGAGCCACAGGGCTGGCCATGCTCAAAAGAGAAAGCAAATTAGTTTCATGTGAATTTATTAAGACACTTTTTTCAAGGATATAAAGCCTCTGGGTGACTGAAGGGTGGAGAATGACAAAACTGGGACCTGCAATTTCTTTCTCCAAATGTTTTATTTATTCTGTTGAAATCTTCTCCAAATCCAATAAGTAGGGCAGTAAAGAACTGATCTTTCTTTCAAATCTATAATGAAAAAAAATTAAAATTCCTAACTATTATAATGATAGGGCTTGTCATTGAAACATGAAAAATAACAGAGCTTGGGGCTTCATAGGTTGATGATAACTTTCTTGAGCATTTTATTCACAATCTCAATAATGATTTCATGTGCTTTATCTTTCACATGCATATCTAAACCCTTTCAATCTTTAATGAACTGATTTGTCTTAATTCAGCAGCCATAGAGTTCTTTGTGGAAGAAGAGACAATTTTGTTATCAGCTCTAGGAATGCACAAAGCTACATCCTGGGGATATAGAGCAAGTGATCAGAAAGCTCAGCTGCTGCGGGTACAGCAATGGTGGATGTGGTAGAGGGTTTTTCCCAATTTAAAAGCAAGCATCTTCACATCTGTACTCAGTAAGGCCACTGGCTTTTTTTTTTTCCTAAGGTGATGGGGGATTTTTTGCAGCTGCTGTGCCCTCCCAGGAATCTTTATCTACTCTTTAGCTTTGATAACTCTGCTTGCTTGAGTTTGAAGATTTCTTTCTACCCCATTTCGGCTGGAATGTTTCTGTATAGTTTATTATTGTCAGCTTCATTATTTTGCCAACCATGCTGTCCCTGTTCTCTGTTTTACCAAGACTGACAATAACACCTTTCTGTAGAGTTTTTCAGCAGAAATGTCCCATAAAATTAAACTTCTCACAATAAACACAACATTTTTTTCTACTTATTTTTTAAACTAAAAAACCAGAAAAGTATAATACTTTTTGTGTTTCTGTATGGAAATTGTTCGAGATGTATTACAAACTGATAGTTTTCCATTTAATAGAAATTATTTCCCTCCCGCCCCCCTTTGAATTTTTTCTAGACAGAAGCCCAGTTTTGCAGCAAGCACTTGCTCTTCTGCTTATAGCCTATTGAAGGTAGCTGGAGGACGCTGGTCTTTTTAATTATTGCTTTATCCCCTCTCACCTTGACCTAACTCTGCCCTGGTAGGGAATGTTTGCCTACCTCTAACTGATTTACAGCAGATGTTAGTGGTAATAAATTATATCCCACTTCCCCCAGCTCCTTTTTTTTTCTAGAGCTGCTTGAATTATTTCAAATGAAAAGTCTCTCAATCTTAAAAGACTTTTTTTTGGTCAGAATGCATATTTTGAAGTTTTATGCCTATTTTTTTTTTTTTTTAATCTTTTTTCAGTTATACTGAAAAGGCTGCACTTTATACCTTTTCTCTATTTTTTGCCTTCCTTTTGCCACTGGAAAGAGTGGCACTAAGGGGGAAAATGCAAGAAAAGAGAAGGTGAAAAATACCATGACAACAGAAGAACTTCTACGGAAAAAAAGTGAATAACTGAAATAGCTCACTGGCAAAGCACATGGAACAAGAAAAAAAAGAAAAAAAGTTCAACCCCGACATGTTTTAATTTTTCCCTGTTTTTCCACCAGATCCCTCCTGACATCATCAAGCAACCATTTGGTCCTTGTTTCACGCAGCACGTGCTAGGCAAGGCAGATGACTTCATGCCTCTAAAGTCAAGTATTTGTTCTACCAGCTCTTTGCACAGATGCAGCCACCAGTGCTCCAACCATGCTCACAGGGACTGACCTCCATCACCAGCCTCATGCTTTCTAAAAAGTAGCAAGAGAATGACTGGGAATATGAGGACACAACTTGAAAGATATTTTCTGTATCAAGAGTTAGGCTGGAGACCAGAGGAGAGTTCCTGAGGAAGGGATGCCCCCAAAGCCCCATTTTCCAGCCCAGTTCTGCTGCCAGGCTCCCTGCAGCCAACACAATCTAACTCCATAGTCCAGGCATGATGTCCAAGCCTGGCCACTTCCAGGGAATGCTGTAATGAATTCTAATTTGCCAGAACTTCTGTCCTTGAAATAATAAGCAGAAACACACTGCAAGTAGTGGAAGGTGCTGAAGGAAGCCTTTTCCTATAGTGCTACTATTTTGTTCCTAGCAGGAACCTTAATATAATGACACAGGTTAATATTGCATGTGGGACTTACATTCGGGCCATTTCAGAGGAGATAATTGCCAGTGCCTTAAGCAAGGGCACCAGTCCATGGATATTACCTCTGTGTCTAATTACTTCCACCAGCAAGTGAAATTCAAGGTACTAATCTCTATCATTTTTTAATTTCTATGAAGTCTTAGGAGAATCAGAAAATCTAAAGACATGGTGTTTTCTTTCTAGCATGTTTAGGCAGGACTGTCCCAAATAGTCAGCTTTCAGAGAGAGGAAGCATTTTTGGAAGCATTTTTGGGCCCTTGCCTTAGGAGTCCATAACCTCTGGAAAGCAGAGAAGCCTGCAATTGTCCTCCTCCAGAAAACACAATGAAGTCCCCATTCTGCAAACATGCAGGGGCTTAATTGTGTGTGTGCGTGCGTGCTTGTAATACTATGATTTTAAATTTGGCAACTCTCATGTAAACTTCACTTTATTAATTACATCTATGGGAGCAAGGGGTCAGCTCTATGCAATATTATTGCTTCTCCTTGCTTTTGTGACTGGCTAAGAGCTTTACATTAATAGTGTAACCAAGGTAGATCATATAAAAGAAATAAATTAAGAAGCCTGAAAGTGATATTTTTAAGGATGATGAGTGAACCACAAGACACAAATAGCAAAATCTATATTCCAAAAACAACCAACCAAACAGGTTTCATCTTAATTTTGCTAGGGACTGCAGAGTTTGTTCCTCAGTTCACAGAATCGTAGGATGGTTTGCGTTGGAAGGGACCTTAGAGGTCATCTAATTCCAGCCCCTCTGTCATGGAACTAGATTCCTTGACAAAATGGCATAAAGGGGGTCCCCACTGCACCAGCCTGGAGTAAACGATGGCTGGGACTCTGCAAATATCCCACAGACAGCCATACAAATGTTGTGTTACAGCAAAAGAGAAGTAGAAAAAGAACCAGGTAAAGCTGCCTCAGGACTACCAGGTATCCAGTCAGTGGCACACAGGAGTTCAGGCAGGTTGCTGCAGGGCTCAGGGTGCATCTCCTTCTCACAGGAGGAAAATTATGCACTTTTTCACTAAAGCAGCACTGTGTAGAAATCAATGGAGTTAAAGAAGGAGAGGGCAGGGCTGAATGCAGGGCTGCTGCTCAGACTTCTGAGCACTCAGGCTGTGGAGCCCCCCGGGCAGCTTGTGTTTCCAGGCGTCTCACATCGCAGATCTGATTTCAGGCTCAGCCATGGGCAGGCAATGGGTTAACAGGGACGCTGCACGTTAACTGTATCTGTGGAGATTATGGCATGTTTATCCAGTGTTCAGATTTCCTGTCTGAGTGTTTGGATTTCCTGAAATCCCTGCTATCAGCCCAAGTGCTGTCCAGTGAGCAGACCTTTTTCTCTCTCTCTCTTCCCCCCCC
>VWZT01000889.1:401357-430631 GCA_013397055.1 Pachycephala philippinensis
ATGGTAGGTTTTCCTTCCTGCTCTCTTTCCAGTTGTAGTGCCTGTGTCTCCTCACCGGTCAGGACATTTATGGATGCTGATCAACAGTCTTAGACTCCAGAACTCTGAAGATTGCTGTATATTGGATTTCCTTTTTATTATTATTACTTTATTTCGCTTTATTTTATCATTTTGTGGCAAGAAAACCTGAAGAAACATGCTCTTTTTCAGCTGCCCATGGGAGAATATGTTTTAGTCTGAGATGGAATAATGGCCTTAGGCTTGAGGACCAAATCTGGAATGGGAATTCAGACTGCACACGTCCTGGTGAGTTACAGCGTCGGGGCTGAGCGTGGCTGGTAACGAGCAGCTCAGAGACAGGGACAAAGGCTGAGCCCGTCCATTCAATGTGGCTGCGGAGCAAACTGCGAAAAGCAGATGGGTGAAGCTGGAGTCAGGATTTTTTCCAAAAAAAACAACTGAAGTCCAGTTTTCGTTCCTGAAAATACACACACTGCTCCACAGCCCAGATAATGTCTAGGTAAACTTCGTAGCAAAATGTGCAAGGCTGGATTCTGTGAGTCCTTTCTCATGTAAGTTACTTTTACTCACATAAACAACCTCAGTGACTTTAAAAAGAGCTCATGTAAGAAAGGACTTGCAGAATGGGGCCCGCATTGTAAATTACAATGTCTCACTCTCAGCAAAAACTAATTTTAAAAGAAAAATGAGCATTTTCTGATTGTCTTTGCATGTTTCCTTGGCCTTTTACATTTTATTGTGGATCTAGATTTAAGTTTTAAGAAGAATCCGTGTGCCAACTATTTGCCCTATTGTCTCTTAAATAAGTTTGCAGTAGGAGTGACAGTGTATTCCATGCAGCTATGTTCCGGGAGGCCAGAAAGGGGCTTTCTGTTGTTGGAGGGAAAATGCTGAGTGCCGTGCTGCTCTGAATGAACTGGAAAGCTGCATTCAGACATAGGGCTTAGCTAAGGTTTTAGCTTCATTTTTGGATGTGAGAGCTCATGATGACATTATCAGCCTTAGGTGGTTTTAGCTAAACCACAGTCACAAATGCAATGAGTTGACCAGTCTCAAAATCAGTGACTCAGAATTTGAAAAGAGAAGAATCTTCTTCTCAGGCCTCTTTGAAGCAGATTTCATTATTGGCATCCATGGAAGTGTTGCTGGAGTAAGTTGTGGAAGATAAAGCATCATCACTGTTTCAACTTTTGTTCTGTCCCATGGCTGGAGGCTGTGGTTGTGCTGAACATTCCTCAGCTACTCACTGGACCCAGTCCAGGGATTTGATTCTCTAATTGTAGGAGAAAAACTTGATTCAGGATTTGCTTAGATGTAGGGAAACATCTATAGGAAAACCAGCTTTTTATAGGAATTTTATTTTTTATAGTAATTTTACTGTTTTTCTTAGACTATTGAACAAGTCCTGAATTCTAGTGTACAGTACTGCACGTCAAAAAAGAGACTTTGATATTTAAATTTTGGGGGGTTAGTAGGACAGAATACTTTCCCTCTTATACTAATAAAGGGAAAGACCCATTTTCCAAGTTCTTTGCAAAGCTTTCAGATTTGAAGTTTTTAACTGCCTGGTGTGCCAGCTATCTGTACAACCCTTTGAATGTGATCCTGCTGCTCATCTTCAAGGTTTTCTTTGCTATAAGTGGAAGGTTTGCTAGAGCAACCAGACCAAACTAAAGGCTTGTCTGCCAGGGAATCTCCAGGAATTCAGTGTTAACCATTAACATGGGGTAACACTGAAACTGGTGGTATTTTATGCAGTGAAAGGTCAGTTCTTGCTGTGTATGTAGGATGTACTCTCATTGTAGTGGGCTGACTGTCAAAAAAATGAAAGGGGGGCCAAGGAACCCCTGACCTGAGTTAGACTGGGCCGTGGTGCCCTGCCTTGCACTTAAGATGCAATTTGGTGGTCTGTGGTCATGGATGTGATCAAACTGGCTATAGCAGAAATGTGTTCCTCTCAAAGCTGGCAGAAGAGCCAAATGTCATCAATGATCCATGAACTGCAGAAAACACAGATGAGAAGTCCAGGGAAATACAAAGAGTCATCTAGGTCTACCCAAGTCTTCTAGCTTTGGAAATTTTCTTGGCCATCCTATGAGTAAGATCCTTGAGACTGGGTCAGTTGTGGGGGTTTACCCCCTTTTTGCAGGGCTGTCAGAACTTTTCTGGTTTCAGCCAGGCTGGGAATGCTGTGGGAATAGTTTTTCTGGTGGTATTTTGGTATTTCCTATTCTGCTCACACCCAGAGCAGGAAGTGCAGAAGCACAACCTTCAGCTCATTGTGTACGGGTTTCTTTTTATAAACCTGAATTCTCTGCCCGCCCCNGCCCTCACATAGGATTAAGGTTCTGTTGGATTTAGACTGAGACTTTTTTATATATTTTCACATAACGATACTAAGCACTCAGAAGTTCCTTAATAATTCCTTAATAAGTGATTATCACATCAGTTTTCAATTATCTAAATGCAATATTCCCAATCAGTTACCCAAGGTCAATAATGCCAATGTGCCAATGTCCCCCAGTAGCTGCTTCTGCTGGCATTTTCTCCTGAACCTTCAGCAGCATGAGGACTAATTGGCCACCAAGACCTACCTACTCAGTTGCCCACGAAGAAATTCTGCAAATTCTTTTTTTGTAATGAACCATACCATTAAACTCTCTAAGATTAGACACTTCATGCTTTAATGTTCTTTCCCTCACTCATTTTCTTTTTCTGCATCAGTGAGGAGGTTCGGCTCATGCGCCCTCACTCCATGTGTCCAACTCACTCACCATCACGACTGCCAGTCCTCCTGCTTTCCTTGCTGTTGTTGGCAAGTATGGATAAACAATTTTGACAGGTACAGAGTCCTGCAGAGCTAACTTCATAAGCACAGTGATGTTTCACTGCTCAGATGATAAATGGACCAGAGGAACTAAACCACTTTCACCTAAAACGTCCCTCACATCCAAAAATTTTTAACCCTTCCTTTTCATGCATTTTTCCTCAAAAAGCAAAGAGTTCAATTTTGTTTCACACCTGAGAAAGCAGATCACGTTTGGATTGCATCTTCCCCCTCAAGACTGTCCTAGCCATGTCATGAGCCTTTAATCTGCCATTTTAGAAATTAAAATAAAGTTAAGATGGATCTTAAAGTTGGTCCATGGCAAAGTAATCACCTCTATCTCCACTTGGGTCCACTCTCAGGAACACTACATGAACAGTTCTGCCAGTCATGTTTGGAAACTGTCCCCATGAGTTTGTAAGATAATTTGCTTCTCAACAGTTTCATAGTCTTCAAAAATACAAGGAAACAGAAGCAAAGGGAAGTTAATTTACTTCACTAAAATCCTCTGTAACTTAAGAAGATTTAAGCAGATGTAATGGAATTACTGTGGGGATTTGAGTTCTGTGCTTGTTTTGGGGTGTTTCTTTTTCTGTTGCTGTTCGCTCCAAGTCTCTTTCTTGGGCTTTGGGGAGCTGCAGAGCTCCAGAGAGGGCATAAGGAGGGGGATGGAATGACAGCATGGGTCATTATTTCAGAAACTGATTAGCAGCAGGGCTCAGCCTAGACCACACATCAATCCTCCCATGTGGCACCGAGGAGCCAAGCTCCATCCATGCTGAAGAGGGCGAGATGTGAAGCTCCTTACTCAGTCCCCCCCTGAACCCCAAAGCTGGGTTCAGCCCTGCCAAGTGATGCTTTTAGTGCATTTTCCTCTATCTCGACTGGAGTTAACAAAATCCATCTGTCTATGTGAGTCAGCAGAAAACTATTCAGCTTTTATAAGAGTTAAGGGACATGGGATAGGGCAACGTAAAAGTGCTGAAGCCTTCCCCCAGCTTGGCACTTGCACATCACACAGGGAGAGGGTTTGCATTTTCAGTTCCTATTCACCAGAGAGCTGATTTACACCAGCGGAGGATGTGGCCCGTGGTGTGCATGGCCACGGCTGCTGAACAAGGCTCTTTTCATCAGCAAACAAATGTGCAAACGGCATCACCCAGCACGCACTGTGACGCGGCGGCTGCTGGCACTTTGGGAAAGTCAAAAGATAACTCTATTTTCTTCTCATCAAAAGCAAAATGAGGAAGTCTCCCCTCTCCTCTTCTGCCCCCACTGCTACCACCCTGGCTCGAGCAAGTTGATCCTTAGGTATTTGTGTGGGGGTTTGTTCTCAGTGGTTAACCACATAACAATTTGAAGCATGTGGCTAACTCAAAAGAAACTGCCTTTAAACATTTGCAGACTGTAATTGTGTTGGAGAGAGCGAAGTGCGGACTGGGGGCTGCTGGCCACCCTGGGGGCTGCGGCAGGAAGCCCTGAACATCCCACAGAAAGGTCCTGTGAAGAGGAGGGGAAAAGCTGATTTTATGTCTAGGAACTTCTCTCCTTGACAATGCTCTACAGCCAGGGCCAGATGTGTCCCACCTCGTGTTTTGTGTCTTTACTTGGTGTGTCAGAGCAAAATACCCGATGGGAAACAGAACAGAGAGAAAAAGGGTGGCAATGAGGGGGACAGTGTTTTGGCACACCACTTTCATACATAAAGCCAGAGAAAAAATAACAAAGAAATTGGAGAAGCTTTGCTGTGAAGCTGAGAGTGCCTGAGACTGCTGCATGATCCCTGGGGGAAGGGGTGAGGGGTGGGGTTGGAGAGCCAGGCTCTGTGGGGGATGTCAAGGAACAACCCTGTTTGGGGTGGTAAAATGCCTCATTAATGCTCTTCCATCCCTCAAACCTGAATTTGTTGAACAGAGAGGAAAGACTGGAGAGAGGAGGTGTGCTAACAAGATGAGCAGCTGTGCTTGGGGGGATAAAGACCCCAACACCTGCATGGTGCCTCAGAGCTTGTTACCCCAGAGCTGTGGGGCTATGCTAACATTCAGTTTTAAAGAATCTGGGGCTTAAAGAAGCCAATAAAACTGAAGATTGCAACATTTCCCCATGGGAGGAGATGTCTGTGACGCATTCTGCTAGTAGTTTGTGACTCCCTAAGGCCATGGGCTCTTAATTGCCATCTGATCCAGTGCATCCTCAGCCCATGGTTAAGAGAGCCTCTCCTTGGTTACACATATCCACGCTCCTAAGTGCTCATTGTGAAAATAACAAGTGCAACTAACCTTCTTCACCCAACTACAGACCTCACTTGTAATTCAGCAGGTAAAAATACTGTATCTGTACAATTGCCAGAATGGCCCCGATCTAGGAAAGCAAATGGCTTTTGGAGTGTGGCCTTAAGGTTGAAAAGTTAAACTGATTTGGAGAAAGAGTAAATAAGGCCTTGCCAAGTCTTCTCTCGTGGCTACAGTGACACAAGCTGTAGCCTGGTGGCACAGGGATGGGATTGGATTCCAATTAGAAATTAAGTTGTGCCCCCAGGTCCTGGGAGCACCTTCAACCCCACACATTCCTCCATATCTGTTCTCCTGTCTGGGGAGAAAATAAATCAGCTCTTAGTGGCTGAATGACACCCCTGGGATTGCCACCTTCTGGCTCTGAATTATGATGTGACCATGGGCAAGACACTGCATGGCACTACCCAGACCAGCAGCAGGAGCAGCATGGGTGGTTCCCACTTTCCTTTGTTCATCTCTGCAGCAGCCAGAAGGGAGCACACATGTGGTAAATGCAGGGCCCACGGTTGATGTACTCCTCAGAACTACTGGGGCAAGGAGAGGAAGATGTCTCCTGCCAAGCCTGGCACAGCTGCACATCCTTTTTATAGCAACTGGCCAAGTGCATAGAAAGCAATTTTGTCGTGGCCAGAACTGTCAGCCACAGAGGCAGCAGGACATTTCAGGCACTAGGACAAGCCTTATAGCATCTAGATTCAGCCTAACACCAAGCCCTTAGCACAGTGCTATGATTCTACATAGGGACATAAAACCACCTGAGTCAACACTTCCGGACCTTGTCTCCAGCCGTGGCTGACACACGAAAGGTGCAAGAGCTGAACAGGGAGGATGTGTAGCAGTATTTCCATAGATTATGGCCCCAGCGTTCCAGGATCTCATCTGGAGGATTTTCTGAGCTTTCAGAGCTCATGCTTAGGATGTACTTGTCCTGCAGATATTGGCAACGTGCTTTGCAGGCTTTTTCCTCCTTAAACTAATACACATTTTAGGCATCCATTTAAAAAAGGCTCTTATAGGTTATATTGTTAAGACAAAAATGGGTAGATAAAATCATGGAAGAAATTTTGTCCTGAATTTACAGGTATCAAATCATTACTAATAGTGAGGGTGCAGTCCTGGTTTCCTACCTGATTTATAGTTGTGCTAAAAACTGAATTTTGTGGAAATATTCCAGATTTATTTGTGAGTAAATAAGATCTATGCCAGCACTAGGGAACTCCAGTGCTTTATTTACCTAATTTAGCATGGAACTATATTGCTACTTTCCTTCTGCATTAAAATCCAAGCAGTTCAGTAATCACACAAATTAATATGCCTGCTGATGTAATCATTTACATAAGAGCATATTTGTCATAAAATGTGTAAGACGGCACTCTCTGCTGATGGAGGATACTGGCTCCATCCATCTGATAAGAGGCAGGTTGTGCTTGCACATCCTTTAATAATTATTTCAGCAGGTGTCCTTTTATTCCTGTTCATAATTAGTAGCTGAGTACATAGCAAAGCTTGTCAGGATCAGAAATTCCTACAATTCAGTAGTTATCTATATTCATGAACAAAGAGGGTCTCTACCTTGGTAGAATAATTTCTGAAGATATTTTAAAATAATTAAGGTATTTAAAACTAACGGGTACCATAATTCTGCATTAAGTATAGAGCTTTTGAATTATTATCAACCAGCAGGGTATAATTCTGATGTTACACGTGTCCTAAATGAATCAGATTCCCGATTTAATCAATGTTAAGATAGGTCTTAGCCAGAATCCCAGATCTCACAGGCCATTTAAACTTTGTCATTTTTATTTTCTGTGTTTATGAAGCTGTGGTAGAGAATGATCTATCATATGTCTGTATTGACCAGGATGGGGTTAAAAATCTAGTATCCAAGATGATCTACAGCTGGTATTTATTCTCACTACCTAGACAAATGGGATTTGGCTCAGTGGAAACAAATTTCCTTACTACTGAGAATATTGGACTTAAAGGGCATCAGTAGCAGAGGAACAAGGATTAAAAGGTGATTGTAAGTCATGTTGTGCTGGAGCTGCACGACAGCCTACCTGACACCTGGTCTGAATTACAGAAGTCTCTTGATGGTTGAGATTTATGTTTTTCTCCTCAGAGTTCCTTGGAAGCTCAGAGCAGTAATGAGGCTGTTTCCCCTATAGGGTGGTATATACATGTCTGCACAGAGTATTTCATAAACTCCTATGCTTTATCCCCTCCATTGCCTTCGAGCACAGAGGACAGCCTGGCTGTAAGGTTCTCCTTCAGTGAGAAACATCCTTCCCACAAGGATCATTTCTAACAAACATCCTTCCCACAAGGACCATTTCTAACACTACTTCTGCCCATTCTAAGACACTTTGGTTTCCCAAACAGCCGCAAGTGGTGGACACATGTATCTCCTTCTCAAGTCTGGGATCTGCAATAGGCCCATGTCCTGTGAGTCACATCAGCAGTGTCCTAAGCAAAGTCCTCCAGCAGCTACAGCTTGAGCAAGAGGATTAGACTTACAACTCCTACCACAGATTTACACCATTAGACAGACAAGGCACAAGAGGCAACATGACCCCAACCAGTAAGACCAGGGTTAGCCTGATCCTAAGGAAAACAAGGAGTCTTAGACAACACTTCATGATGCTGGTGCTGAAAGACACCTTACCATTCAAGGAAACCTTATCCATGTTGTGATTTACATCCTGGGGAAAAAAAAAAGTAACTTATATCATAGGAATTCATATTATTTAAATGGAGTTTAAATAATGTGTTACTGAGAACTCTGCAGCATCTGTAGCCTGTCTGCAAGTGAGACTGAGGCAATTGATTGTGTGTGTATGTGTTTCCCAGGCTTTGACCCTCCCTCAACCAAGACAGGTGGAAGAACAGAGGTCTCAAGAGCTCCTACACATTTTGTAAAAATAGGCAGATTTCTAGAAGAAAAAAAATACTGTTTGAAACCTCTAACCTCCTCCTCCCCAAGGAAGAAGCCACAACTACTGTGAGGCCAAAAGAGAATTTCCACAGGAGTGTAATGATGTGCTCACCACAACCCAGGAGAAAAGCTTCCACACCAATTGCCCCCCCAGGCTGCCCACAAGGTATTTCAGAGTTCCCAAATCCTCTTGGTGTTCATGCAAACCTGCATGTGCCAACATGGCTTTAGGAATATCAACAGTTTGGTGAAAGACACCTGTTGTTATTTGTCCCAGCAGTTAAATTCTCTCTCCTTGCAATATCATAGGCCATTAAACCACCATGTTAATGCAAGAAGTGTTTCCTGGAGATAATAATGTCCTGGCATCAGTACTGCTTCCATCCTAGTGCTGGCTGCCAGTACAGTGGCAATGTTTTGAGAGGACCCTGTTTGCTAAACCTGGCCATTGTAGGTAAAATCACAATTAGTAATTTTCAAAAGCTGGTTGCCTAGAATTCAGAACTTTAGCTCATAACAAATTAGATAGATTGGATTCGATTATTTCAGTGTCCTTTTGAAAGTGAGGTCGGTTATTTTACTCCACTAAGGGTTTTGCTAGAGTTCAATGCTTCTTATTGAGTGTCCCAGTGCAATGTAACTCTGCTCTGAGCTGCAGAAAATTTGTTTTTACATTTCAAGGCCTGTTCTAAATAGAAATCATCAGGTGGGCCAGGCTGTTGAAGGCAAGTCAATTTGAGTCTTATGAAAAGACACTAGGGTCCCTTCAGAACAGAGACAGGACAGAAACTGGGATGTCCAGGAAGGACAGGTCTGTGCTTTTGGTCCTTAGCACCTCCAGCCATCTGCAACATATATGAGGTTCCCAGGCTTAGCAGGAGACAAGTGGTGCTCATGAACACCAGAACTGAGCTGTACCAGCCAGCTCCTACTCCAGAAGCAAACTGCAGCGCGCTTTGCTCTGGTTCCGAGAGATAGAATGCAAGGGAGGAGGAAGACCACAGTGACCAGGCAGCATCTGTGTGCACACTGACAACACCCTCTGGTTTCAACAGTAGTTATCACAAGAAAATATGTTTCTGCTTTGTCCTTTCTTGTGCATGACAGAAACAAACAAGATATTTTTTTTCCCCAGAAAGGAAGCAGGTTCATTCTGGAATGTGCTGTGCAGATCAGGTTCTTCTAAGTACTGAAGGATATGTATGTGGGATTTCAAAATTTTTAAGTCCTCTCAGGATATTTGTGCAATATTAATTGTGTCAGTTAATATTGCACAACACTGTTTTTGCAGCAAACAGTAGACTTGATGTAAGGAAAGCTGGCCTCTTTTGTGCTGTTAAGTCTTTCTTAGAAGCAGAAACTATTTGCAAGATCATAACTTCCTTTACAGACACTATGTTTAATTGGGGAAGAGTTCTCTTACAGGAGTAATATTCTTACTTCTGTTCACATCTGTGCAGCATTTTCCTGATCAGGAGATCAAGAGAAAGAGGATCTGAACAACTGCTTCTCTAAGTAATAATGAACACAGAACTGTGCAGTAAATCATAATGTGCAATAAAATGAAAAACAAAATTTGGCTGGAGATTAATGACTGGGAAGGGACTTACTGAATTAAATTGGATCAGATGTTCCCTGGAAAAAAATCTGAGATATATTCACAGGGCTCTATGGTGTTGGTTTTGTTTTTCACAAAGGAAGATTTAACTTTATTGTTTTGTAATACCTTTGCAGAGTGATCTTAGGGGCTTGTGGGAGAGGACAGGCACTGGCTGGAAATTCTGGTCCCACTCAGGCAGGAGAGGGGAATGAACACTTCCCACTACACAACGCCACAAACTTCTCAAGTGTTGCAGGGGCATCACATTTTTACAAGATAAGGAGGGCTGACTTCAGTTCCTACATTCAGGGGCACATTCCTGATTACAGGTCTGCTGCAGAGACTGACACCCCTGAGCTCCCTAAGGCTGTGCTCAAAGCTCAGCTGCACCTCTCAAAGTTCCCTGTTAGGTGGTTTAGGTGCCTCCTTCTTACTGTGTCTTCTCTTAATCCAGTTTTAAGTGGCCAGCCCTCCAGATGTTGGCTAAAGACACATACGGGCTGCTGATTCAGGCTTTTGAATTTTCCCAGGGACTAAGGCCCTCTAAACCTACCCTCGATTTGGTATTTCATGGCCAGATTTGCTTGTGACTCCAACCACAAGCAGCAAAACATTTACACTTCAAGAACTGCTCACCAAAGAAACCAACCTAAAACTGTAAACCAGTGATGGGGACATTTCACAGTGGCTGGTGGTTTTTCTAATCAGAGATGTTTCTTGTTTTGTCAAGACTCAGACTGGACTCGGTTCATTAATATATCAGAAGAAGGAAACCAAACCTGCATAAATTGTCACTGATCATGCTAGAGATACTGAAAACTCTTTCCCCTTCAATTAATTTGCTGAACTGAAAGCGAAACAGACTTGTGACAGGACAGATCAAAAGGCCCTCCTCAGCAGGAGCAATGCTGAAGGTAATGCACACACCTCCCTTGTCGCCTGCTCTCTGCAGCCCAGCAGATCTGCAGGGCTGGGGTTACAGACTTGGCCTTATTAATGCGTCCTCCTTAGGATTTTGAAAAAAATGGACTTAACAACAGTTGCCTAGAGCCAGAAGAAGAGGAGAAAGGTTATGTTATTAAAATCTAGAATGTAATACCACTTTAAAATTCATCAAAGTGTTCAGAGCAAATTCTCCACAGATTGGGGACTTAGTCATCCCAGGTTTCTCCAGCTCATTTAGATAATTGCCCTTGAAATAGCTCTTTCTCTTTTCCTTCCTTCTTTTCTTTTCTTTTCTTTTCTTTTTTCTTTTCTTTTCTTTTCTTTTCTTTTCTTTTCTTTTCTTTTCTTTTCTTTTCTTTTCTTTTCTTTTCTTTTCTTTTCTTTTCTTTTCTTTTCTTTTCTTTTCTTTTCTTTTCTTTTCTTTTCTTTTCTTTTCTTTTCTTTTCTTTTCTTTTCTTTTCTTTTCTTTTCTTTTCTTTTCTTTTCTTTTCTTTTCTTTTCTTTTCTTTTCTTTTCTTTTCTTTTCTTTTCTTTTCTTTTCTTTTCTTTTCTTTTCTTTTCTTTTCTTTTCTTTTCTTTTCTTTTCTTTTCTTTTCTTTTCTTTT
The DNA here is from genome assembly GCA_013397055.1 of Pachycephala philippinensis. Taxonomy (NCBI): domain Eukaryota; kingdom Metazoa; phylum Chordata; class Aves; order Passeriformes; genus Pachycephala; species Pachycephala philippinensis. The sequence continues at coordinate 412,585 of VWZT01000889.1, forward strand.
CTTTTCTTTTCTTTTCTTTTCTTTTCTTTTCTTTTCTTTTCTTTTCTTTTCTTTTCTTTTCTTTTCTTTTCTTTTCTTTTCTTTTCTTTTCTTTTCTTTTCTTTTCTTNTTCTCTTCTCTTCTCTTCTCTTCTCTTTCTCTTCTCTCTCTTCTCTTCTCTCTTCTCTTCTCTCTTTCTCTCTTTCCCTCTTTCCCTCTCACTAAGTATTCACAGAAGAGGCAGCTCAGCTCCACAGCTGCAGAAGGGCAGAAGAAACCTCCAGATTCCCACTGTGCACATCTCTGCTTTCTACAATATGACCAACCCCATCTGAGTGCACTCAAAATACTCATTTCACTGTCACTTGCAGAGACATTAGGAACTAATTAACCAGTTTAACTAATTAATGCACTGGTAACATTAATTTTTTTATTAAGCGATTTATTAAATAACAGGAGCTGTTTAGAGAATATAATGTGTTATTTATTCCACATTTTTAACTACCCTCAAGGCCTGGAGGTGCTCAGTCTCAATGCTTTCCCACCTTCTTGACAACTATATGATTTGCTTATTTCTGTCTTCATGTAAATTCTTGCTGTTACCAAGACAGGCAGCCCAAGTAGTGTTACATGAGCTTGAACAGGAAACTGATAGAAATGAAACTGAAAAAAGAAGTTATTTTTCAGATACAACATTCTTTTGGTAAAGTATAAAGCTTACATTACAATATGTAATTACATTGTGTTTTTTTCCTGTAACTTCTACTGAAGAAAATCCTAAAGATCAGTACAACTTCCAATAAGATTGCCACTGGAAAATTTGTCAGCATCCATGATAGTGCACCAATTTTTTTTCTGTTGTTTTCCATTGAAAGGCTGGGGTTTTTTTAAATTAGTTTTCTGCCTCCTCTTCTTGACTGTAGAATTAGAGGTACAGTCTTACACCTGCCCACAGTATGGTTCAGGCAGAAATAAGAAGTCCCTGCTGCAATAACTTCAGGCATGCAGCATTTTTGGGGTAGGTGTTTACCTCTGGGATCAGAATCCTACTCTCTCTCTTTCAGTTAGTAGGATGAAGGAAGCAGTTTAGCACGTGATTCATCTGACTTTACAGACATCTACTTTATTATCTCTGTTTTAAACATCTACTTTTGTAGGATGAGGTGAGATGCAATCTACTTTCAGTTGTTTGTGCTGACCATATCATCAGTCACGATGAAAGGAGTCTGGAGTGAACAGCCCAGGCAAAGACACTTTGTCAGATACATCCCACTTTTACAGTCTAAAAGTTGAGTCAGAGCTCACTAAAGCAGAAGAATCACATTTACATGGACTGAGTTTGGGTTAAGTTGCAAAGGTTCTGTCCTGTCACTAACTTTTGAGTTTATCTCATTTTTCTATGTAGCCAGGACATATGATTTCAAAGACATAAATATCCATGCTCATGGATCTGGGCATGACTCACTGTATGGGTAGATACAGACCTGAAGAAAATACTTAGGAACATCTTTCTATGCCGGTATTGAGGCTTCTATGTGCCTTGTATTTTGGGAAATTCTCTACAGACACTTTGATAGTTCTGCACTCTGCTGAAGGACAGGACGGCTGGAAGTATTACTGAGCCAAAATAAATTACATTTTCACAAGGCTGTTAAGTAGAAGAGTGGTACTGCTTGGTGCATGTCAAAGAGGAACGAATGACAAACACGGCACTGTGAAGGGCAGAGCTGTACCAAGACAAGAGGGGGTGTCACAAGCTGGAGCCTGATGGTCTTGTCTTCAGTCTGCTGTAGCCATCCTACAAATATATATCAAATATATTAACTTCTGTGAGGTGTTCAGGCACCAGGACAATGCATGACCTCATGAGTGACTGACTAATCGATGAAGGCTGGAAGTAGGAGGTGTGCTGCTTGCTTTGCTTGAGTGCTGCCAACACAGTGTAGAAAAGCTGCTGTAGGAAGGACATGGAATGTTCAAATGCACCTGACTTTTTTTGCAGAGACAATTTGATCTTCAACACAGATACACCAGGTTTAGTTTCTAATTTTAACAATGATTCCTTCCTAAAAACACAGACAGCAAATGGTTGATCTTGAATTCAGCCCACAATCAGTGGCTATTGAGAATGAGTGGGGGCAGTGACAAGAGGGCTTGATGTCACATTGAGACTATATTATTAATCTATTATCTATATACCATGCAAAGGGTATTTTGCTATAAACTATGTACTGAGCAAATAATTAAGCAGTGACTAAGCATACAGGGAAGGTGGGAAGAGCTCTTGTGTGTTATTAGCCCCTCACAATCTTCAGAAGTGGACTGTAAGTAACTCAAAATCTTGGACTGTGAATGGCAACCTTGTCATCAAATATAAAAAAAATACCCTTGACAAGAACAGTGAAAGCTCTCCAGAGGTCTGAAGCTGGGCAGCAGACACTCTGATTAGCTGCTGCCTCCACAAAATGAAAATTCTTCCCTAAGCCCAAGAAACAGCTGATGGATATATTCGGAAGTGATAGAAAGGTCAGTCTTAAGTGGATACAAGGAGATTTAACTCACAATACCACCATCCTGAAGCCCTTAGATAAATAACAAAAGACAGGCTTCAAAGACTAGAAATTCCTTCAGTCTAAATACTTACAGAAATCTTTGTCATATATTTGAGTCTTAAAGAAAATTCACCTCTGAATGAGACTGCACAAAATTACCAAATGAGTACCCTTGAGCCCTCTGGCCCTCTCTGGCAATGTGCTATGACATCCCAGGGTAGGGATGCAGTACAAAACTGTTGAGTATTAGAATTATGTTTTGCAGCATGAATTCCAAACCATTATTCTACAGCACTTGCACAGCCCATCCATGATCATTTCATAATCATATGACAATTGTATCACATGAGGTAGAGAACTAATTTCCATTTTAACAGTAATAACCATCTCCTAAAACTACGTTCTTTTTTAATCAGTTGCTATTTCTAAAAGTGCCATGCAAGGTCTGAATTTTTAAGTTAATTTTCCATACATATTCAAACACGAGGGCATTTCAAGATGAATAGAAGAAATCTGATATTTTGCCAATATATTTTAAAATGTGGTGTAATGACCTAAGAATTAATAACACCCTCAGCCTGACATCAATCCAGTGCAAAACACTGGAATTGTTAATTCCACGTATTATTTATAAAGAATCAGAGAAAAGTAATGCAATTTATTACTTTTTTTCATTACTCATTGGATACCAATCAGGATGGAATTAAAGAAAATATATTTTATTTCAAGAAAGCTATCTTGATATTTTTTCAAGTTTTAAATTTTCCTGGGAAAAAAAATCTATACTACTTATGTAATACTTATGAACTTTGGTAGCACTTCTGGCACTAAACAAAATTTTGATGAAGAAATTAGAATTCTTTAAAGTCACCACTGTAATGATTGAATAGATTAAAAACTGAGCAACTGACATTCTCGGAAACCCTTACAAGCAGGGACTCATCAAGAGGATGTCACTCAGCTCTTCAGGGTCATTCCTGGGCTCTGTGCTGGGTTAGTTTTCCATTATTATTTTCTTTCAGGATTCAGCCCATGTCTGTAAGCATGCTAATATTTTGATAGTATATTTTTATGGAAGTACTGAAAACACATACAGCTAATGTATGAGGTCAGGATGGAGCTTCTATTGCTCAGGACGTACTAAAATCAACTCCACAGAAAAATGTCCTCAGATTTGCTTCACTGAAGTTTGTTAGACCACATCTTAATAGTGTTATCCAAATCACAGATTAGGGCAAAGCCAAAGAACATATGTTTGTCACATCCTGTTTGGATGATACCAACACAGACACAAACAGAACAAGCAGATTTTGGCACAAAATGAAAGACATTTTCGTTAATCTCACAGTTGTTAACATGTCAGTTATCACTTGGACTGAGTAATTTAGTTCCATATTTTGCCCACGAAACTGTCTTTAATAACCTTTGCAAAATGCGATTTTGAAGACAATCTTCAAATTTGTAAGATCTGCTTTTCAACAGAACATAGACAGAGCAATAACTTGATTCACTGCAGTTCAAACAACAAGCTTATTTTTTTCATTTGCAGGAAATAAGATTTTTCTACCTGCTTTATTTTAAAGCTTTTTGGGATATAAAAGCTTTCTGCTCAGTCATTAGCTGCAAATTGCAGAATGAAGCAGTACCCTACAGCATTTCCAGATGAAGTCTGTTTATACAGAAAGCACAAGAGCTATAATTACTACATGATCACATTTGTATATCAAGGTCAGATTTCTGTGATTCATGCTATTGTTTGGACATAAAGGGAGTTGATTTTCAGCATGGTGGTGCACAACTACTATTGTTGTTATATCAGTGACTATAGAAACAATATTAACTTTTGCTTGTTTGAGTTTTTCTAGTTAGGCTAACTCCAGTTCAGGCATATGAGAAAATTGGCTAGTCAGTATTTGCCCTAAAATAGTCATTAGACATGAAAAATATGGATTTATGTTATTGCTACTCAGGTTATATACTCTATTATGAAAGAAAAAAAAAGTCCTCTAAAACAAAAAGCAAGCTGAAATAGGTCATTAAATGACTTACGCATGAAATCACAGAGTTTAAGCAATATCAAATGCAGGTAATTAAAGAGTGTAAAAAATATTTCCTGATATTTTCCTCTCCTCTGCAAAATCCCTGCATAATTTTTTTCTTGATTATTACCCAATATATTGGCAATTTTTATAGTCTCTTCCTGAGAATCCATTGGCTTTCCACAAAATTTATCCAGTTCTAAAACCTCAAAAATATAGGGATGCAACTCATTATACTTATTAGTTAAGCATTAGGCTTAGTCAAGCACTTAAACTGTACTAATTAATTCAATATAATTGCATGTATTTATAATTAGGCACAAGAACAAGTGCTTTCCTCATCTAAGGACTAATAGAATCTGCTATTTTATTATTGCATTGTGTCGAGCTGTCACCCAGCTGCCATTAATGTCACCCTGTACTCAGTTAGGCCCCCTCCTTACTTAAGCCCCAACCAGACTTTCTCTTTTCAGGTGTGGGTGTCCCTGGGTGAAAGGCAATCACATTTCCCCAGTTTTCATTGTTCTCTATATGTTCTGGGCTTTTATATTTCATATTCTCTCCCTGCTCCCACTCACATACTGTCATATATAAGGATTTTCCATAAATCTGGTAATGTTATCTTCACATTTCCAAGGACAGTTGGGAAGCACTGGTTTTGGCTTTTTGGGGGAGTTAGAAGCAGAGTCAAAATGCCACCTTGACACAGCCCAAATTCTACTGCTCTCAATGGGTCAAGAGTTTCAGAAAAGCTATATTTAGCCTCAAAGGACTCTTCACCCAGACAAATTACTTGAATGGGTGTATGGCTTGAGGAATTTGCCATCTGAATGATGGTCTAATAAATTGTCCAAGGTCACTGAGTCAGTGTTGAAGTCACATGAGCACTGTCATCACGGGGCCACCATTCCTCTCTCAAGGAAAGCCACATATGTTTCCTTCTCAGCATTGTTTCTCATCAATCTATGATGACAACTTCAACCAACTTGATTTCTTTATAAATATTTTTCTGGATTTCTTTGATATTTAATTTATTTGCTGATTGCTGTTGTATCAAGAGGCCCAAAAATGAGTAGGAGACCTAGAAAGGGTCATAATCATTCTAAACCACTGACATCTAACCAAAAATGCTCATAAAGCTGCTTATAGCAAATGAGCAATTAAATAATATTCAGCAGTTTATTACAGCAGACATAAAGAGATTTTGTGACTTTTTAGGCTTATGAAAAATAGATTGCCATCCATTCAAAAAACACAGTCCAATGTCAATCACAGATACTTGAACTTAGGTCAGCATCCAATTCAAAAAGTAATGAGCCACTACATAATTTTTATTTCTTGCTTTGATTTGAATAACATAAAACTACGATGATGGTGACTTTTTTTGCCTAAGGAGATGAATAATATAATTAAAAGGAAGAGGTGTGCTGTAAAATTAAACAACCGGCAGACATGTCATCATGGGTTGAGTCACATGCAGGGTTGCCAGTGGCCATGGGTTTGTTGCAAGATGGTGGTACTCAGTCATCTGCCAGAAGAGGCCTTTCCCAATCCACAAAAACACAGTGCAGTGCCAGGGCCGCCTTCTAACAATTTTTTCCTGCATGTAACACAATAACCAAGCGTAATTTCCTTGGTTTAAGGCAGACAGTGCTCCTCTTGCACACTGGCCTTCAAAGCACAAACCTCCTCCTTATGAGCAGAGTCTGTAACCATTTCTCCTCCTGTGCTGCCAAGCTGGGGGCATACCTGGTAAAATCTCAGATCCTTTCTAGCTGACATGTAAAAATCTGAAATCTGCTGGTAAAAAAGATGTCTAACCCTCTTAACAATAAAAGAGCTCTTGACAACATCACTTGGAAGTATCCTAAAGGCTCAGAAACAGAAGGGAAAAGAGAGATACTAACATCCCATCCAAAAACTTGTATGTCGCAATTTTTAATTGAATCTCGTATGTCTTGGAGACAGGGATTATTCTATGTTATTTTTTATGTTAAGGGTTGGAAAACCTCCAGACCCACATGACATAGCTGGAAACACAAAACAAACAGGACAAACCCCATAAACAAACTACAGCAGTCTCTGGGGAAATAGGTCAACAGGCATAACAAGGCTTCTCTTAGACAGAAGGTTAAAAAAAAAAAGACTCATAGAGAAGGATTCGTGTTTTTCCTCATGGAATTAAGGAACCAAGTGATGTGCTAAAACGAAAACGGGCAGACTTGTTAATCAAAGGGTGTAATCCGGGGACGGTCTCTCTCCCACTACCCTGCTGCCTGGGCCCCTCTCTTTGACTCTGATCTCATCTTTATGGGTCCTTGTCACCTCTCCCTTTTGCCAACTCACTCAGACCACATCTCTCTTGTCTCATGAGGGTTGTCCCAGCCTCCCGGCTTTACCGTCTCATGGCAATGGCTTCTGTGTGGTATTCTCCTTCCCAGCACCCGTATCTGGCCTCAAGCCCCTGCCAATCTTTTTCCAACTTGTGCCTTTGGACCAACATAAAGATCAGCCCAGAATGTCCCAAAGTGAAAGGTATATGCCAGCCCTACTCACCTGCTCAGGGCTCTGCAGTATCTCTAGCACCTTCCTTTCCCCACAGCAACACAAGTCTTAAACTGGAAAGAGTATGCAATATAATGGCAGGAAAACCTGATGAAAAACGGTGAGACCACGTGTCCATATCCTGCTGTGACTGTCTCCCCACACCCTCTTACCCTCTCCTACACGCAGGATTGCTGCCCGTCAGAACACCTCTTGCTCCCAGTCTCTCTATCCTTCAGATCTTATCTCCATCTTCCAAAGAAGATCAGTCTGGTGCATACACCTGACATTGAAATTTTCAGCCTGAATGGTTAGACTGAAGTTATATCAGAAAACAGGGTCTTCTGAAGTGTCAGACAACTTGGACAGGTGATGTTACCAGCACTGCACTCAGTGCAGCTGACTGAGTAGTTGCCACATTGAGTTAGACGGAGTGTTCCCAGCCAGCTAAATGAAGCTCTAGCAATTTTTAACAAGGTGTTCTTTTTCAGGGAATTTCTAATGGATCTGTTTACCACAATGAAACTCACAGTATCAAATGCAGCAATCAAAAAATATATGATAAATTGCCATCACTGCAGAATTAACGCGCATTTTTTCAATCTGGCTGTTTAAATAAACAACTTTGTCAGTCCCATAGCTTTGGTCAGTTTTACTTACCTCATCTTTTCTCCTTATCTAGGTAGGGTTCTGGTTGTGACAGATGAGACATGAGATCTTCAGCATCCAGGCTTTCAAGTTTTTCTTCAAGAGATTCACTATGGAATCGGTAAGAAAGACAAAAGACATAAATATAAACAACTAGTTTAAAGAGTAAAAAGCAGACCAGATGTTTTATCAATTCTAATACCTGCCAGTGGGGTTTTTTAATGCTTAATGCCTCTTCAGACTTTACTACAGTGGGTGTTCCTCAGAAAAAGTCTAACCTATTGATCCTTTTAAGGATCAAAAATTCCAGTAAATCAGTACATCCTTACAAAGCATTGACCACCTGAGCAAGTATTGGAACAAACACTAACATTTATTACATAGTTTGCTTTGCTTTCATAGATTTCAAAGCTGGGTGAGGGGGGCAGGGTCTACAAAGGACACTGTAACTCCTTTCAACTCATCTAGATCTGGTAACTGATGTTGTTTTAACTTTGAAAACAACAAATCTCTGAGATCAGCCTGAAAAATCTATGGCAAGATTTGTGCGGGGGCTTGAAAAGAGGAGGGACTCTCTTCTTTGCATGATGTAAAGTGCTGAATAGCACACAGTTGTCTAAATATGCTTTTGTTTATTCAGTCTCTGGATGGTGAGTTCTCTTGTTCTAACGTTTTCACTCTCTTTCACTGAACCACCAAAAGCTACATTTGGATTGCCTGACTTGAATCCCCTACAACAACAATACTGATGGTTAAGGATGAAGTTTTCTTTGTACTGGGTGCACTGGCTGGAGCTACCCTGGCACAGGTCACTGTTCCCTGTGTGACCACGCAGCAGCGTGGGACTTTCATCTTTTCTTCCTCCCTGGGGCAATCAGTTGACCATATTGCACTTCAGACCAGCCAAGAGGGTGAATCACTGCTGCTGATCTTCTCAAAACTGAATAAATCCTTCTTTGGTGCATTTGCTTTGTCACATGGATACACATATTTTTCCTTTCTAAGTCCACAAGGTCTTAAATAAGCAAGAGTTCAGAAGTCAAACAATTGTATTTTAAAAAATATGAAGCTATTAAGCTGGACTTTCCTGTTAGATTTTTAAATGGCACTTAGGTTTTTATGTCCTACTGCTCCTATAGTTACTTGAAGGAATAAAATAAAACACAACTACCAACAAGAAAATAAGTAGTGCTAACATCCCTGGAATTAATGAAACCAAATTTCCTACAGATCTGTGTCTTGACTGAAGCTCCTGAGGAGGTGCAAACCATCACTGAAACTTTTCCCATTACTAGGACACTTAGGGGATCTTTCTCCCACACTGATTATCTTGACAAAGAACAAGGTGACAGTGAGCCTTTCCTATTCATAAGGGCAAGAAACATACTTTTCTTCTGCTCATTTTTATTTTCCCACAAAACTTTTAGGAACTGAAGATTTCTGACATATTTCTTGCCGCCCTTTCAAATTTTCTGGGATCAGCATTGCTTTAAAAAGTCCTCAGAGGCAGAACAGATGAGCAGATGGTCACCCTCTACAGTAGTCAATGGAAAGCCAGTTAACTTAAGAAGCTGCAAGCTCAAATTCAGTGCTTAAAAGTAGAAGCAAATGAGTAATCAGCAAAAGAAACTGCTGTGATGGACCTCTAGACTGAAATTCTGCACTTCTAAATTTCATTTAGCACCATGTGAACACTGGCCCAACAGAAATTTGGTTCACACAACAAGACTAGTTTTCAAAAGCTTCCATATGGTTATCTGTCATCCTGGGTTTTAACAGAACCCCATGACTTCAACATTCAAACATCTACATTAATAAAACCTGCAAACTATAATTTTAAACATGAGTAATTTTGCTTGAGCATAAAGGAGATATGCATAAAATTATTTCAGCTCTTATGTATTGTTAAAAATACTGATTTCCTTAATAAAACAAACAAATGTACAAACAAAATAAATACAGACAAAACAAAACCCAAAAGGCATCACTCCTAAATTGAAAATTTCTTATGCTACTTTCAAGTCTAGAGTCTGGCCAAGCAATGTGTCCTTGAAAATAGTAGCTTATGTAAGGGAAACACAGGTGCCCTAGTAAGTTCAGTGGTTGCAAGGACTTCTTTATAACATCCAACATCTGCAGATTTATTTCCAGCCTTTCTCTAATGAGATGCTATTTAGGAAATTGAGAAATAAAGTCTGCTCAGTCAACATTATAGGCCAGCATTTAAACTTCAACTCAGTAGGCCCATACACATTCACGTCTGCAAACTGTGTCTTAGCAAAGCTTGTGTAAAGCCACAACTGACTTCTGTGTATCTGTTTATTATCATAGGGGTCTTAGTCACTCTTTTTCCACAAAGTAATGCTAATAAAACTATCAAATAGAGGGAGAAGCCCCTCACAAACCCAGATCTTTCTGATTCATATTTTCACAGCATTAACAATTAGTATGAAGAAACCCTTTCATTTACCTGACAAACCTTTTTGTCTGTCCAAAAAAGTGCTGACAAAATTGTTTGGCCTGAGAGTCCTTCTCATCCCTCAGCTATTTTTTGAAACTCTTACAACAAAATGTATATTAAAAATACTTAGTTCTGATACAGCAGTATTCAGCTGAAAAGGCCCAGTATGCTTTCACCTAGAAAAATAAATGTAATTGTCTGGATTCCACAGACAGCGAAACGCACACAGAGATCAGTTGCCACGTCAGAGCCATGAGTGGCAGCTCAAGGACATGATCCCTGGTCTACAGAGTCCTTATTTAATTCTCAAACTGCTTCATAGGTTCATTTTGGTCTGAACCTTCATTTTCACTGCAGGCAACACGCTGCATCCTGTCATCAGCATACATTTAGCAGCTTCGGTAGAACCAGAGATGTGCCTGGTAATGACACAGCCATATCGTTTCCAGAGGGAAAGAGAAAATATTGAAATGTTTTCAATGTGGGTTGAGGCTTTATTTCATTCTCTTTTTATTTTGGATAGCCTGCTATGCCAGCTGCCCTGCAACATGTTCATTTCTGCAGTATCACGCTCTGATTTTAGTCATTGCTATTTCTCATATTAAAAAAAAAAAAAATAAAAAAGGCATTCAGCTACTATGACTCCTCCTTTGGAAGGACTTTTATTTCTCTTTTTTCAGTCAGAGTATCCCTTCATGACATACTGGTTTCATCTTGTCCTTTGCAATCCCACTGGCATGGCCTGCTCTCATGCCAATGTGTCTGCAGTGCCCTTCCCAACAATCCTTCAAGGATGTGTCAGGAATGCAAGGATAACCATCCATAGGTTTCCTGCGCTGTTCCTCAACCTCACCCATGCAGTGATGGTGGGCACTACTGGAACACCACCTCCCTCAGGGTCAGCAGTTCTTGCTTGACCATGTCTGTGAGTAACGAGCAGGCTCATATTTTCACTTGGGCAAGGTTTAAATTTGCGAGTAGCTCCACTGAAAGTTTTCTTATCCATCAGCACTCGTAAGAGTTTGATATCTCTGGATTGTCCAAAAAAACAGTCCTTATAGAAAAATATACTGCTGTGCTTTTATATTCTGTAGATGTTGTAAGAGCTGTATTTGAATCTGTTGTCTCCTGACACACAGAATCATAGAATCATAAAATATCCTGAGTTGGATGGGACCCACAATGTCACTGAGTCCAACTCTGGGCCCTGAATAGGACCATCCCCAAGAATAACACCATGCGCCTGAGAGCATTGTCCAAATGCTTCTTGAGCTCTGTCAGGTGTGGTGCTGTGATCCCTTCCCTGGGGAGCCTGTTCCAGTGCCCAACCACCCTCTGGGGGAAAAACCTCTTCCTAATATCCAACCTAAACCTCCCCTGACACAGCTTCAGGCCACTCCCTTGGGTCAGGCCTCTGGGCACCAGAAAGAAGAGATCAGTGTCTGCCCCCGCCTCTTCCCCTCATGACGATGTTGAAGATCACAGCGAGGTCTCCCTCAGACTCCTCCTCCTCAGGCTGAACAGTCCAAGTGACCTCAGCCACTCCTTGTATGGCTTCCCCTCCAGACCCTTAATGTGCATTATTACACTTCCTGTGAACTGAAGTAAAGTTTCTTAAATGAGCACCTCTAACAAAAAACCTCTGTGAAACAGAAATATCAAATTCAATCTGTAACAAGAGAAAGAGCATGTCTGTCCTGAGCCTGCTGCCTCTTGCTGCAGGTGAGCATTTTGCTGTTTTCTCTGGAGAATGCAAAGGTTGCAGGGGAACAGCCCAGTGCTTGTTGTTGCTATTGGGAGCCTGGAATGCCATTATGTGTTTGTCTGCTTGACTCTTGATCTTGCATGACAAAACCAAAAAACAAAGGCAAAACTGAATCAGCAGATTAGTCAGCTTAATCTTGTGTAACTCAATGCTGCACTTCATTTTCAGTGCTGTTATTTTCAGCTGTCCTTTGAGATGGTTATTTGAGCTTACTTACCATTCAGCCAAGCTACTCGCCCAGGATATTCAAGTAAATAAGATGCAAAATATATAATTCAGCAAAATATTTCTGATGTTTTGATTTAATCTTTTTTCATTTTGTCCACATAGTGTTAAAAGCACAAGATCCTAATGCTACTAAAATGTCATTTATAACAAGAACACAATAGGCTCTCTTTTTGCTATCATTTTAATATTGAAAGAATGCAAAAAGAACCTTCTGTTTAAGCCACTATTGTAAGTGCTAAAAGGTTTTTAAAATAACACTGTAGTTTCTGAGACAGTTGCTATCTCATTTTAAATACCAGATGAAGACAAATGCTGGGAGATGCCAATATTAAAATTGAAATCAGCTGATTCTTGCATTCAAAACAGTCACAGCAGCAACACAAATTGTTGACACAGCTCATGGAGTTCATAAGCCACACTGGTAGATACCGTCCCTTAAAAACCACAGAATTGCAACGAGCATGTTTGCTGGATATGGATTTTGGTCTTCCTCATGTTCAGCAGTGTGACATAGACAAGAAGTTTTGTTTTACTGGAATGTTACCTGACTATTCTGTCCCAATAACACAATCATTTCAAAGGTTTGTTTGCAAATGTCAAAGCCAACAGACTTCTTTCTCAAGCAGAAACACTCTGCAGTTTACCATGTAAGTTCCCTTCAAGCAAATTAGCACCAGTCACAATGTGTGATGTAGGCTTCAATGTTTAAAATAGACTTTGCCTTTTCCTGTGAGTACATCATGCACTTATGTGATATTAAATGTGTAAACATGCTGCAGGTTAAAATATGTAGTTGCTGCATTTTGTACAAGGCTCAGTCAGCCGTCGGGACTGTCCTCTGAGAGGACACAGCTCCTGGAGGTGAAATGCCTCCTGACTAAACACTTCCCACTGAAGTACAAAGTGATGATGTTACTTGTCCTTACATAAATGGGGTGGTTTTGTTTTGCAAAACAAAACTATGAGAGTTCCATTAACAAAAAACTTAACCGAGTTTTAGCACGTGAGATATTCCAAAACCAAAAGCATAACTCATCCTGCTGAGATTCTTGTTGATTTGAAGCTTCTTTTATCCTCTAAGCCCAGCATCCAACTCAAATGAGAAGAGCTGGTGTTCAGAAATATTTGTGGATATTCTAGTATTTATGGCCATAAATTTAAATAAGCCTTTCCCATTAATTTTGTCAGAAGTTATCTGAAAATAAAACTATAAAAATATAGCACCAGCAATTTACCATATAGACGTTTTCTTGGCAAATCTCAAATCAGCTTTATCAGTTATCAAATACCATGGCTGTCTTATGTCCTACAGTGATCTCATAAAGTGAGTTAGGATCAGGAGGAGGATGGGAAGTACTGCTGACTGCTGTGTTTAGCTGAAATGGATGAATCTAACACCAAACCACAACCATGTTCAGGATAGCAGTATGGTAGAGAACATAGCCTAAGGATATTTTTCTGATGAATTTTAACACACCACTACTTCTGTTGCTATTTGCTGCTAAGCTGGCGACACTCTCCATGTTTGTGACGATGCTAAGGAGCATAAAAAGAACAACTATATAGTTTACTAAGAAAAGCATGTGTATTTCTATGATTTGATATTTTAATTAAACACTATTGTCTATTATATCATAAAATCACCACTTTTATAAGCCGTAATAGCCAAGATGAGAACCTTGAAAGTCAAAAAATGAGTATAGTTGTAAACTTGTATTTGCAAAAAGGCATCATCATGTTCATACTTGAGAATCAAAAAATCCTAAATTTGACAAGTGAGATCCTAACATGACTACACCTGTACCAATCAAAAGGATTCATCTGCACAGAAGCAATGTGCACAGTGATTTCCTTCTCCACTCACTTCACCGCCACACAGACAGGTTGCAAATGGCCCTGGAGGCAGCTTGTCTGAGCATGCTTGACAACACATTTGGTGCACAGCCAGGGACTTGGGTCAAGCTTGTTTCCAAAAACCAAGCAGCAACCACACTTGAATTTGCATCTGTGAGTTTGCTTCCTATGCAGCAGGGAAGCGTAACCTCAGGGTGGTCCTGGGGCTGCTCTCTGCAGGCAGCATAATCATATCCCACGGCAGATCCACCACCAGCTTCAGCCTAGATGAGGTGTTGATACCCTGAAGAGCTGACTTTGCATGACTAAAGCTAGACAGCCACAAACACAGCAGGGCCACAAGCTCATCTATCTGGCTCCTTATCTATAGTGGAAAGATAATCTTGCTGTTCTCTACCTCACTGCTGTGTGGTTTCAACAGTTAATTGCATTGGTGATGTGAAGAGCTGGGCAAGTGCCAGATACCTCTTCACCTCTGCCACATACTGGTCATGCTGCAAAGTTCACAATGATGACAACATCATCACCTGTTCACTCCTGCTCAGCTCCTGTGAGTGAACTGATGACCTCAATCTAAATATAAGCTGTCTAGAATACTATAAAATGAAAAATACTTTAATTGCTATTCAGTTTATTGCACAACACCTGTGTTGGCAGTTTGTGCTGTCATTGCTATGTTCCTTGGCCTCTCCCTAAGCATGGTGACTATCACCAGTATTGCAGAATTATTGTCAACTTGCTGTAATTAACTCTTCTGTTGGCAATCACAATCACAATAAAAGCCGGGGAATCAAATGGATTTGTAGACTGAATCACTGGGTGGGATGGCAAGACAGAACAACTTCCTTGATTGCAATGCACCAGCAGTAAGGAGTGTGCTTTCCAGTGCTGCTTGCCTGATCCTCACTGGCACTAGCTTGTCCAGGATGGACACAGAGATGTGTTTCACTTCAGAATACCAAGAGGAGTGAGATAAGCATAACTTCACTGGCAACCCTTCCATGAGAAAAAGGCCATGGCACAGCCTCCCCCAGGATCTAGCACAGACTAAGATAGCGTTAGAGCAGACGCTGTGAAATATAACTTTCACACTCTGATGATTATTCTCTGACATTTGTGAAGTGAAACAGTGATTTCAGTTAGTGACAATTTATAGAGAGGTGCATCTTACGGATTTAGAATTGAATCTCAGATACTGATTGCAATTCAAAACAGGAAACATGATTAAATCTGAAATTCACTAAATGCTATTTGAAATACTTACATAATTTGACTAGTTTAAAACTAAGCACATTTTTACAGGCAGGTTGTATAATTTATTTTTATTACCATCACATAAATTAACTAATCTCGCTTCCAGTGAGTTTAAGTGAAAATAATCCAAGCCTAAAGAGGTCATGCCTATAGGGCTATTTTCTCTACTAATATTTGAATAGGGGAAGGGGAAATGCTGCTTCTAAGCAGCAAAACAGAGCACTGTATTTTCTTTGGCAGAGTAAACAATTTCAGAACTGTCAAAACCAGACCAAAAGGCAATTATGATCTTCCTTTTTCATTTTTAGGCCTTGTGCCATTCTCTTTATTTACCAGTGTTCTTCTGCATTCACTTTATTTTTTATATATTTAATAAGTCTTTTTAAAAGACAACTCTTTTCCTGATGAGGAAACACAGAAGCTCAGGTGCAGTTACTCTGCTCTGCCTTCACTCCTGTCACTCTTCACTGCTACAGTTCCCCTGGCCTGTCTACTCCCTTTCTTAGTTGAACATGCTCTTCAATTCTATAGTTTTAATTTTCACAAAATAGTATTTAAAAAATTATGTCTTTAGCAGTATGTTCAGCTTCTGTCCGCACTCCATATGGTATGATTTCTTTGGGATAGCAGATGAGGTTATTCTACAATCCAGAGATTAATGGTCAAGCTCAATAACTTCAGCCTGAAGAGGAACAATTCAACCTTAACAGTGAGGGTACCCAATTAATTAAACCAGTTTGTCCACCAGTGTGATGGATTTATCCTCACTTGAAACGTGCCAGCGAGAGATCAGGACTCTTCCTAACATGAGCACTGTGGCTGACCTGCAGACCACAGGTCTGGCCCAGGAACAGCTGTGTGACAGCCCATGATTGATGTTCTGCAGGAAATTACAGGGGATGACCACAGAGACCCTGTTTGGCCCTTGGGCCATATGCCTCACCCATCCAGTTTCCAAGCAGGCTAGGCACGCCGAAACAGCTCTTTTGGATGCTACCGACAGCTCTTCCCTGGCTCAACCCCCCAGCCAGTTCTTCACTCTCCTTTCCGTACTGCTTTTGATGCCACCAGCCATTTTTATCTTTTTGATCTCTCTTCCTCCTCCACTGCTCTTATGAACATGATCCTCAACTGATTTTCTCCCTACCCCTCCCATCGCTTCTTCAGCGCTTCATTTTTTTTTCGCCCAAATCCATTTTTCAGTGCAACTCCCACACAGTTCTTTTCTTGGCTTCCTCCTCCTCTTGCCTACTCTACCTTTCAGAGTCTCATGACGTTTAGCAATCATCTGTACGAGCTCAGAGCCTTTGTGCCAGAAAGCTGGATCACGTGAAGCAGCAGCAGCAGCAATCACATGGCCATATGGAGGGCTTCTACTAAGGAAATGAAATCAAAGAAACATGTTCAGGCAGGACCATCGCTCAGGAGTATTGGTCATATTTTTGCTGACAGAACTGCATACAAATCGTTTTTTATGGGTATACTCAAATCAGGTATCTCCTTTTTATTCTTACTCAGGCATTGCAGGCTTTAGTTGATACTGTCAACTATTTTTGAGTTGCACAGGCATTTTATTAGAATTACATACAAAACCATGTACAAGCCTAATGACCTTGTAATGCAGTAGGTACTTATAGAGAGACCATAAAATCTTTTGAAATTGATACAGCCATATAATATTGCTAATTTTCAATTGTTCAGGTTTGAGAATATTTACCATTCCTGAATGGCCCAGCATCTGTGGAGAGAATCCCAGATACAAGGAGGAGGAAATCACACAGTATGACTAAATAAATCACACTGATGCAGCAGATGACCACAATTACTTGAGCCTCCTGAGACTGAGCCTTCTTTAGAAAGGAACATATGGATGCCCAAACCTAAGCTTAAAAAAAAAAAAAAAAAAAAAAAAAAAAAAAAAAAAAAAAAATCATTAGAGCTGTCTGTCAGTTCCCTGAGTTACATGATGCAATAATGGATAAATGGTGTGTTAACTATTCAGAAACACTGCTTGTGAGAGGACACAGGGCTGTACAGCCGCGGTCCAGGTCTCGGGCCAGCGCTGCTGCTGGGACACCGCGCTGGGCTGTGCGACCCGGCCATGGCAGCACCCAGAGAGCTCTGCTCTGGAAAGGCTCAGGAACAGAACTAGTAACGCAAAATAGGCAATAGCAGCTTCAAGGGCTTCTCTGAATCATAGCAGGACTTCTTAAAAATTAACTAAGTCTAAGGAGCGTAAAAACCTATGCAGTCAGACTGCCGAGAGGGATGGCTCTCTCAGCGCTGGCTGCACGAATCCTCGGCTCTACATCACCGGTGGATGGGGCTCCGACCGACTGTGACGGACTTAGGAAAGGAAAAAAAGAAGCAAGAGACCCTCTGACTCGCCCTGGGGGTTCCCTGGACCGGGCGCGGAGCCGCAGCCCGGGACCGGCAGGGACCCTCCCCGCTGCCAGATAGCACGGGAAGCTCATTCTCCCGCTTAGGGACACTGCTGCAGCCCAGCACCCCCCGACCTTGTCAGTTTCCACCAAAAAGCCCTTTTTTATGATAAGAAAACGAACGAGTGGCAGCCTCCCCCCCTCAGCAACAGCGGGGCCGGGGGAGGGGAGCGGCGGCCGCGCCTGCGCGGAGCCGCTTCCTCGTTGTCGCGCGTAGCGGCGGCGGGCGGCGCGTGCCCGTCAGCGGTGCCCGTCAGCGCGGCCCCGCGGCCCCGCCGCGCC
>VWZT01000889.1:430739-458013 GCA_013397055.1 Pachycephala philippinensis
CGGCCGCGGGAGCGCTCCCCACCGGCGGGGCCGAGCGAGGGGCGCCGTGCGGGGGCCTCTCCCCCTTCACCTCCTGCCCGGAGGAGGAGGGGGCGGCCGGGGAGAGGCTGGATGTAGAGGGCGAAGCCTCAGCCTCCCTCTGCGGCTCCGCTGCTTTGATGCTGCGGGTCTCTGCTGGCTGTTAACATCTTCTTCCCTCTGCTTTTTTTTTTTTTTTTTTTCCTTTTTTTTTTTTTTTCCCCCCCCTAGGACCAAGCTGCTCNCCCCCACCTTCCCCCTCGAAACTTGGCTTGCCCTCTCTCCGGATCTGTGTGCCCGGCTCCTCCTGGGCTTTATCGGTGGGGCAGGATCATGCCGGACCAGATCACCGTGTCGGAGTTCATCGCCGAGACCACAGAGGATTACAACTCCCCGACCACCTCCAGCTTCACCACCCGCTTGCAGAACTGCAGGAACACGGTCACGCTGCTGGAAGAGGTAAATCGTCCACACCCCACACCCTATCCCCTGTTTTTTACCCTTTTTCGGTTTTTTTGTTCCTTTTTTTTTTTCCCCTTCTTTTTTTCTGTATGCCTTTGAGAGAGCATCAGGGACGGGGCAGCACCACCCGCCCAAATCCACGGGAGCCAGAGGCGTTGGTATGCATGTAATCTGGTCTTTTAATTGTGGGACTTTGCCCTTGCGTTGAGCTAGTTACAGAAAGCTTTCCTGCTCTGGCGTCTCAAAGATTAGTGCGTAAAGCAGTTGTCTGAACTTAAATGTTGCTGTGGTACTTCTTGGTGTTTTCAGTGCTGTCGGTTGTTGCAGTAGAAAAAAATGTGTGAATGTTGGGATTTTCAGAGGGAAGATGAAGGGTGAGTTTTGTTTGGGAGCGTTAGTAGAGGTTTTCTCCAGCCACTCGTTACATCAAGTAAGCGCAGAACTCTGACTGCAGAAATCTGGCAAGGGAGACTTGGTTTAAGAAATGAGGTAAGGATGAAGGGATGAATGTGGAGTGAGGGAAATAATATGAAAACAAAATTGGTGGAAGGAGAGGAGCAAAATAATGCAGCAGAAGAGATTATACAGTCTCAGCATCTCAGCATCCAAGCCTCAGTGCTGGGGTTTTTCATGCTTGTTATGAGCGTCATTTAAATGTTCACCCTGCTCTACTGTCAAGAAATAGGAGCGTGAAAATGGGTAAACTTCCAGAGCTGGTTTCCTAGGGATATCAGTCCACTGCTTCCTATTTGAGGTTTCAGAGTGATTTCCAATGGACTAGGTCAGCGGTTATGAGGAAACGTCTTCCAAATGACTTTAAAACAAGACAGTGTACAGCTCTTCTCTTGCCCTGTGCTTGCTTCAAGGTACAGGCATAGTGACGCTGAAAGAAGATAGATTTTTGCTATTGTTGCATCAGTTGCAGTTAGTTGTTGCTTTGGATTATACACTTAGTTCATCAAGTATTTGTCAATTCTTCAGGAGCCAGCGCGTATCTAGGAGATGGATTTAATAGAGACTTTTAGTTCTGCTGAATGTGTTGGCATGAGCAAAACATTTGGTATGCAAGGAAAGAGTATTAATTATTTAATTATGGTGCTTGCCTGATACTCTTGGATATGGAAAATATAATTCCATAGGATTCAGATTAGCTAAAGTTGTAATAGAAAAACTGTCTATGTTCAAAATTGTAACAGTGCTATTGTCTGCAGCAACTGACTAGAGTGATTGTAAGTTCACATTTAAAATTAAGTATTTTATTTTTGTTACGTAACCTAGATTAATATCTGTAACTTTTCCATAGCTGTAACTGTTTTGGTTTTTCTTTTCCCTTGTAACTAAGCCATGACCATTGATAGATTTGTCAGAAATCAACCTGTTAGGTTAGTGTTTGACAGAATTGCTGCCCCCTGGTCTTAACTATGTGAAATAGGTACAGCCATTGATACGTGTATTAGTACAGTTGACAGCATGCATAGAGTTAAGTAAAAATATATATTTTGGCATCACTGGTGACTTCCAGAGTAAGAATACAGTGTAATGCTTTCATGGTTTGGGAGATACATCAGTGGAGGCTGAATGTGATAATGCCAGTCCGAAGAGAAACAAAATACAGAAGATAAATACACAGTGTTCTGCACTATTTGTGTGGACTGTGCATATTTTAAAAGTTTTTGTGTCAGATTTGACAGCAATAAATCAGAGGAATAAAGAATAGTGAGTGCTTCTGGTGCTTGTGTTGCTCTTCTTTGAATTTCTTTTGTTTGTATAACTGTTTTATGTGCCCTGTTTAAACTGATTGCAGTTCAAACTGGACTGTTTTGCATTATTTTTTTTATTATCTGTAAATATAAAAAAGCTTTATTTGGTGGGAAACAAGATATAAACAAGCTCTACAGTTACGTGTGGAAAAAATCTGCAACTCTCCCAAATTTATAGTTATTAATTTGCATGGGGACACGTAGACAGTCAGGATGTGGCTAGCAAAAGGCTCTTTTGGAGTCTTTCTGTATGCAAGCTACAATTACAGTGGAGACACAGTTTTGCTATTGCTGCTTTCAAGCTCGGTTGGTTTCTGTACACCTGCTTACCTGAGGCAGTGGGTCCTGTGAAACAGGGGATTGAAAATGAATGGCTGAAGTGGGTGTTCTGTACCTCCTGCTGCTGTTGTTGGTGTGTCGTGGATGACCACAGAACTCCTCAAGCAGCTCCTGAACTTCAGTGTTGAGCCTGCTGTGTTAAGGCAAAGGGGATGATTCCATCCTTGCAGCTGTTTGGTTTTTAACTGAATGTTGTGTCTGGGTTGGAGCTCTCTCTGGGCTTTCGCAGGCAGTGTCAGGCTCCGTGCTGCTATGGCGCTGCTGCCTGAAGTATCTTAGGTCGTTATTTTACAGCTAATTTAATTCAGCACAACCTGCACCTACCTCAGTGACTATAAGATAGTTTGTGGATTAACTAATTATTTTCTTTATTCTAAGCAAGGTTGCAAACTGGAACGATTTTCTGAACAGAAATGGAAGGGAAATTAAACAGATTTAACAAAAGTTATCTCTGTTTCCCAGCCTTTCAGTCCATTGTGATTCCTACTGTAGATCAGATCAGTGGTTAGCTCAGAAACACCTTTTCATACAAAAAGAAATAGTTTTATGTGCATCTGTCTAGTTCCCTGAAGTTATTACAAAACTATAAACTTCCTGTTCCTTCATCACAACTAACAAGTTTTCTGAAATAATAAGAGGTGATGGACTCATTTGCTGATTTTCTCACTTGCTTGTCCATCAGTAGGAGGGCAGTCTGTTCAGCTGGGTGAATTGTTATCTATTATATCCTAGTTACGACTCTTCTTATTATAATTAAAATCATTTTCAGAGATTTTGGATCCAGTTAGATGCAATTTTGGGATAAGTTTCAACTGAAAAATCAGAGCAGACATGTTTACTGATTCTGGTGAGTTTGCATTCAATAAGTTTTCAGTGGAAAGCCCAACAAAACACAGAGGCATACGTCACAAAATGAGAACCATGGAAGTGCTCCTCCAAAGTTCTCTGTTCTTGACTTATTAAAAAAAAAAAAAAAAGTCAAAACCAAGAACATCCTCCACCCAAACTTTATTTAAGTCTGTTGTAATATTATCAAAGATGGTAGCAAGAACATGCTACTCTGTAGCAGTTAATTGAATTGGAAGGTTTCATGCTGCATTGTTTAAACTAATGAAACTTGGAAAGATTTGCAAGTTTTTTTCCTTTTAAGAGACAAAGCTTAGATTTTTGTCATCCAGTCACACCAGATTAAAAAAAAAAGACTCTGCCATATTTGTAGCCAGGCTTACGCATCTTTAATAGTAATTACCAAAAGCTGCAAGATTGTTTTATAATATTTTTTTAAGCATGAGTGTTATGTAATTGCCTCAAATAAACACACATTTTAAGGCTCATTCTGTTGCTAAAATAATAGGGCTTTTTCTCAAATTCATAGAGGGAGAAACAACCATTATATACATGAGAGAATTTGCAATCTGTACTCCTTTCTGTTGATGTCTTCAGCGTAATCTTACATTCATGCAAAAAAGATATTTTTAACATATTTCTGCATGCAGGTGGGAGATGTTTTTTATAATGCAACACCTTTCCTCTTTAGAAAGGCTGAGAGAGTTGAAGTTCTTCAGCTTTTAGAAGAGAGGGCTCTGGGGGGACTTTAGAGCAGCCTCCCAGGGCCTAAAGGTGGTTACCAAGAGGGTTGGAGAGGGACGTTTTACAAGGGCATGAGGTGTCAGGACAAGGGGGAATGGCTTTAAACTGAATTAGATACAGGAAAGAAATTCTTTACTGTGAGAATGGTGAGACACTGGAACAGTCTGCCCAGAGAAGCTGTGGATGCCCCAGCCCTGGAAGCGTTCAAGGCCAGTGTGGATGGGACCTTGAGCAACCTGGTCTAGTGGAAGGTCTCCCTGCCCATGGCAGGGGGTGGAACTAGATGATCTTTAAGGTCCCTTCTGACCCAAGCCATTATATGAATTTATAATGGTCATATGAAGAGGGAATTATTGCATATGTAAATGGGTGGTCAGTAACTTTTTCAAAGAAAAAGTCAAAATGGTAAATATAGACAGATTACTGATATGGTCTCTTAAAACACAGCCTCTGCTTTGTTCTGACCAGACATGCTTTTATATCCACAGAAGCTCCATGATTTGTGTTACTCAAATGGATTTTGAAAAGTTGATTTTAATCATTGAGTTAATATTACTTTGTGAGCTAGTTGGAATTTTTAGAGAATGATGACATCTGTTCTGAGAATAAGTAGTGCACATGTGGGATCGCCACAAGACTGTCTTGATTATCATTCCACTGTGTCCCAGCTCCAGCTGAAAGGACATCTTTGCACTCAAGGGATAGCTCAGTTATCATGACCAGGCAGTTCTGAATCTTTCTCCTAAAGTAGCAGATGTTGCGCAGGACTGTCTGGAGACAGAGGTTAAGCTAAAATATTTAAATTCTCTTTAGTCAGGCTGGTAGATATGAAGGGGAAGCTAGAAGCTGATGATAAAATAAAGAATAGCTTCAGTTGTGTCTGATGCTGATTTTGCTGTTTAATGCCTGTTTTACTGTTGTACTTTGTAATATTTAAACATCTTTAATGATTAATGTTCTTTCTTTCTTTCTTTTGCTCTTGAATGAGAAGGTGAGAACTCAAAACGTGCTTTCTGACAATTCGATTGGCTGCAGATATGTTTGTGTTTTGCTTTCAGGGTTTTTTTTTTGTTATGTTTTGGTTTTTAATTAAAAAAAAAAAAAGAAAACAAACCAAAAAAACTCGAACCATTATTCCTGCAATGATTGTTGCTCATTTTGTTTCTCTTTGTTGCTGTGCTGATCTGCCTGAGCGCAGCAGTCTGTCAGTCTGGGCTGGTCCTATAACAGATGTGTGCGTATACATCAGTGAAAGAATGACTGTGTGGCTCCTGCTCAGCCTCATACACATTTTGTTGTTCTCAGTGCAAGTCTGGTGTAATCTAACATAGCTTGAAAGGAGAAGATTTCTCATGCTCTTCATCATGTCATCGATACGTCTCTTAAGATTAGAGATGGGAAAGGGGATAGTATGGGGTTGTTACTTTTTTTATTTTGCCTTTTTAAAACATTTTCTTTCAAAATGTGTTGTGTTTTAATTATTTTCACAGTCTCCCATATGTAGCTTTCCCTTTGGGCTTCAGTTTATGCATATTTTTCTTATTCTACTGTGAGGAAGGACTTCTGGTGTGAGGGTGAGGGGACAGCACTTTTTCTCCTTATAATTTTGTTGAAACTTGTGTAGCACTGAAACTGCCATAACATCAGATCCTCTGTGGTGATTTCATACACTTTTCCACCTCAAGATCCTTTTCCAGTGACAAAGTATTCCATCAAGGGAGGCAGGTGAAACCATGCACGAGAACAGGAGCATTTCCATTCTGAATCAATTTTTGTTGGTATTGTGCACAGACTTTGTTCATTAGCCTGGACTGTGACAATGGGTAGGATCTGTTTTGTGCATGTGTGTATCTCAAGAGAAACAAATAATAGAAAAATATCTATCACTTAATTTCTCTTGAAGCATCACTTTTATATAATTGCAACAAATAAAGTGTAACATCCTATTCTTGGTATTTCCTAGTTTTTAAAATTAAAATATATTTTTAATTTTAGGAAGTGAATCCCGGCAATTCCAGCAGCACTAGACTTAAACCTAGCTTTTCCTAACTTTGTAACCTGCTACTTACGGCAGTTAGAAGCAGTCTTGCATCATAGAGAGCTTTGTACTTCAGAGCAGCTTTTTTTTACATAACAGACCACGAGCAATCTTCAGTTTTTGAAGAAATATGCTTTTGGTAGCAAACCATCCTAAAAATAACAGATGAGAAGTTTATTTGTGTAGTAAATAAAACTCAGGATAATTGTTGCTACTTTTGCATTGAATGGCAAATTGCAACAGAGATGTAAAGATGGGCACGTGAGCATGCTGAAATACAGAGGCCACAGTGAGAGCACATGGGTGACTCATGATCACAATACTGAAAATGTGATACAGTAGGAGTTGACAGCAGTGTCTTGTATTTACAATAGCTGTCTAGCAAAAATGCAGCTGAGGATGCTTTTATATTTGCATGCTACAGTATTTATTCATTTAGTGTGTAATCAGTTTTACCCTTCGTTTGATAGTAGTCAAAGCATTCAGCTGTAATAAGCAGGCAATCTCCTTTTACTTAAATGTGACTGATGTGAGGAAAAGTAAGAAATACTCACTGGTAGCTCAAAGTTTCAGTCATGGCAGATGAATTAACTTCGCCTTTTGAGAATTTGTATTCATTTTAGGCATATTTTTGAGAGTACTTACTGCATTTGGTAGCTCATATGTTTTTTCGAGAAGTACTGCTTCTTGTTTTGAACTCCCAACAGGCTTCTTCATGTTTACTCATCAGTTAGGAAGCTGTGAAAGTGCTCTTTGGTGCACTCTGTTCAGTATGCTGTGCAGATAAACCCTGACAGAGTGTGTACCATGTAGTCATGGGAACTCGGCCCCGATGGAGGGGAGACACTTAAAGTGACATGACGTAAAGTTGGGTTTAGTGTTTAGATTTGACTCCTGTGGAGACACCTTCCGTAGTTAAAAAGCAATGAAAAAGTACTTTGAAGAAAAGAGAGAGGGGGAAACAACCCACAAAGCCATGTTTGTATTTCAGCATGGTGTCACTGAAGGACTGCACGTGAACGATTCAGAACATAATGAGATTGGTTGATTCAATTTCCAGTATTTTTCTTACTACAAAGAGTAAAACTCAATTTTCATAACTATCTTTGTGATTTATAACAATACAAATGAAGAGGATTGTTAATAATTTTAAACAGCAGATGTGAAGCAAATTTACAGAAGATAATTGTATGAAAGATCATAACATCTTATTTTGAATTGAATAGTGCCTTGCAATAAAACCATTAGGCAGAATCAAGCCTGGAATGCTAATTACCAGTATTGTTTCAAGTGCAAAGGTAGGCACTATAAGCATGTTCTAAAGAAAGGGCTCTCAACCAATAGCGTTTTTATATCTCATGGGAAGCTTTTCAGAGTCCAGTTAGGAGCATATTTTGCTACTTCTCTTAGAGACTGTTCTGCCAGGTTTGTTTGATACTGGCCAAGAGGCCTAAAGTTTATTGGTAAGTGCAAAGGAAAACCCCTGAGATAACAGCATGAGTTTCCTTTCCTGAAGGAGTGCAGCTGGAAGTCCTCTCCCTGCTGAGAAGTGCAACAAACAGTTATTTTATATTTCTAAAGGGAGAGTGTTGTTCTGTATTATTTATCTATATCTATATATAATGGGTTGTAAATATTGCTATCAGTGGGCTAATGCTGAGGTTTTGTATAAGCATTGTGACAAGTGAGATTTTGGAGTACAGTGGGTTTGATTGTGGTGATTATGGAAAACATTTCCTTTAATGCTCCTGTGAAAAAGCAACAAAATGCTGTAAAGATCCCATTTCCCCTTTTATGCACATAAATGTGCATGTGGCTGCACGTGGCCTCCTTGTCTCTTTTAGTCAGTGGTGAAAGGAGAGACCTGAAGTTGTGCTGTGTAACTATGCTTAAGCTGAAAAGTGTATGCTTTTTCTTTCTTTTAAATAGCCACCTCTATCTTGACCTTTCTTGTTTTATCCTCCTTGTTACGTTTCTTAACAGGGAGAATATCAAACTCTTTCTGATGTGGAAATAGAAACTTTCGATGCCAGTAGAGCCTTTTCATTTCTTGGTTTTCTCTTGGTTAAGAACTAAAAATCAGGTATGGTGCTGGAGGTAACTTCCTGTAAAGCAACAGTCTGTACGTCTGTAAAACTTCGGACATGGTGTGCTCTGGGACCTTCTGTCCAGGCAGGTGAGAGATGGACCAGGTAAGGGATCTGCAGGGAGGGTGAGACGTGGCCTGGGTTGCCGAGCCCAGAGGGTAGGGATCAATGGAGCCAAGTCCAGCTGGCAGCAGGTTGCAAGTGTCACTGGCGCCTTCCAGGATCAGTTTTGGGACTAGAACTATTTGGTATCTTTTAGTTGTGTGGATGGTGGGCTTGAGTGTGATCTTAATAAGTTTATCTGGATGATACCAAGTTGCTCAATGCAGCAGCTACCATTCAGTGGGACTTGGAGAAGTGGCCTGACACAGGAGCTTGTGTGACCCACTGAAGAGAAATGTGGAATTCTGCCCCAGGGATGGAGTTGCCATGTACAGTAGTACACTAGGCTGGCTAGAAGACAGTTTTCTAAGAACCTTGCACTCAGGTGGATGAGTTGTTGAGTGTGGGTTCACAGTGACAAAGGCCAGCCGTATACTGGGCTGCATTAGTAAAAGTGCAGCCAGCAGCCATAAAATAGTGATTCTTCTCCTTTGTCAGCAACTGTGAGACCACATCTAAAGTACTGTGTTTGGGGTTCACCAATACGTGAAAGAAATTATACACTGCCACAAGTCCAGGTGAGGATCACCAAGATGATTGAGGGCCTAGAGCACATCACTCAGTGAGGGAAAACTGGACTTCTTCAACCTTAGACAAGAGACTAAGGGAAGGTCATATTGCTTTCTCCAAGTATGTAATGTATGTAATGGGAGGAAACTGAGAAAGCAGAAATTCTGATTAGTTTTGAGAAGGTTTTGAGGGGGCGTATTTGTGGTTCTTTATTATTATTATTTTGGGGGCTTGTTTGTTTTGAACCATGAGTCTGGTGAACAAATGTCCAGAGAGAATGTGAAACCTCTTGTCCTCAGAGACATTCAAAACTCCACTTGACTGTAGAAGTAGGCTTCTTAAAATTGTTTGGACTGCATGATTCAATCTTTTAGAACATGAGGAGGCAGAGTAAAGTGGTTGTTTAGTTTCATGAATGTGTTTTTGTGTTTTCAGGTAAAAGCTTACAGTGAGCTTATTCTTGGAAAAACAGCACATTTAAACCTAATTAAACCGGTGTAAGCGAAATTGGTAACTTTTTTCCTTCAGTGAAAGACTGCTTTAATAGAGGAAATAGGATACTACTGACACTTTTGCAAAAGTGTAGTTGAAAAAGTTTATCACATTTGGGGCTTTGTATGATTTTTAGAAATAGTTTGAATAGTTGCCGAATGTTAGACAATTATATAATTCTTTTCAAATGATCAATCTACTTCTAGAAAATCATATAATTTATTCTGTAAAGTTATGACTATATTACAGCTTAACTGTGTCTCTATTGGATTATTTTTTTTTTATTAACTTTTCTGCATAGGAAGATGATTTGAATTTTGAATTCTATAGCTCCCACCTTGAATTTATTACACTGATTTCCTTTCTTGTAATATATTTTACTTTTCAAGTAAAATTATCTTTTGGTTTTTTTTGATTCTCAAAGCAAGAATTTTGGACTGAAGAGAGAAATACACCTGAAGAATGGTCCTTAATACAAAACTTAGTCTTTTCCATAACACTTTAGAAAAACTTACTAGGGATGGGGGAGGGAAGAAAGAATAAAATACAGCAGGTTTTGTTTGTTGGGAGAGTTGTGGCTTGTTATGAAACCACAGGAGGATTTAGATACCCTATTTTGGTGAAGTTTTTAACATTTCATTGCCTAAAATCATAGAATATGGGAAATTTTTTCCTAATGGCTAACCTAAACCTACTGTATTTCAGTTAGAAACCATTCCCCCTTGTCTTATCACTACATGCTCTTGTTAAAAGTCTCTTTCCAACTCTGTTGTAGCCTGCTTTAAGTACTGGAAGGTGCAATAAGGTTCCCCTGGAGCCTTCTCCAGGCTGAAGTACCCCAGTGCTCTCAGTTTGCCTTCACAGGAGAAGTGCTCCAGCCCTCTGATCATCTTTGTGACCCTCCTCTGGACTCACTCCAGCAGGTCTGTGTCCCTCTAATGTTGGGGACCCCAGAGCTGGTCACAGCACTCCAGGCAGGGCCTCACCAGAGCAGAGTAGAGTGGGACAATCACCTCCCTCAACCTGCTGGCCACACTTTTCTTTTTGCGGCCAAGGGTGCAATTGGCTTTTGGTCTGCAGTTGCACATGGCTGGCTCACGTCTGATTTTTTTTGGGGGGTTTTTTTGGGTTTTTTTTTTGTTTTGGTTTGGTTTGGTTTTTTTTGTTGTTTTTTTTTTTGTTTGTTTGTTTGTTTTTTGGGTTTTTGTGTGTGTTTTTTTGTTTTTTGTTTTTTTTGGGGGGGGTTTTTGGGTTTTTTTGTGGGTTTTTTTTGGTGTTTTTTTTTTGTTTTTTTTTGACCACCAGAATCCCCACAGCCTTCTTGACACTGCTGCTCTCAATCCATTCATCCCTCAGTCTTTTGATATAGGGCATTGCCTGGACCCCTCTGCAGGACCTTGGACTTGACCCTGTTAAACTGCATGAGGTTCACATGGTCCCACTCCTCCAGCCTGTCCAGGTCCCTCTGGATGGTATCCCAACCCTCCAGTGCATCAGCAGCACTGCTCAGCTTGGTGTCATTGGCAAACTTGTGAGAGTTCACTGAATCCCAGTGTCTGTGTCATTAATGAAGATAATGAATGGTACTGGTCCCAATATGGGCCCCTGAGGGACACAACTCATTACTGATCTCTGGATGTTAAGCCATTGATTCAAACTCTTTGATTGTGGTCATCGAGCCAATTCCTTGTCCATCAAATAGTTCATCCATCAAACACATGTCTCTCTAATGAGTGACATGGATGTTTTGTGTGACCATGTCCAATGCCATGTGGAAGTCAAAGCTGGTGACATAAAAACACGTGACAATCATGGTACATGAATGTGATGCTCGTGTAAAACAAACCAAACCATTTTAATTAATACTACTACATGTCAGTGTCATAGTCTTGAAAGTACCACACAGTGAAAGTAGTTGAGCTGTTCTGTGCAGTGTGTAGTAAGGAAATGAAGAGAACTGTTAGAAAATTGTAACGGTGATGTTAAAACAAACTTAGGACTCTTTTGTTCAGTGATGACAGAGTGCCTGTTTACAACCTTCAAAAACTGTTTGTTAATTGTCAGTTTATGAAACTGTTGAATTTTAATAAAGTTGAATGATGCCAAGATGAGTATAACAGAATGTGGAAATTGTGCCAGCCTGTGCCACGTTGTAAGTGAGCAGGACCATGATGGTCCATCACTGTGTTCTTAATCACGTAATATACCATGGTGATGGTATTTGTGAAATCAGTGGGAATGGATGACTTTTAATTAAGAATTTTTAAGGAGATAGCTTAAATCTAAGATACACTGATGTTGTTGATTTTGTTTTGGCTTTGTATTTTTCTTCCCTCACTAAGTGTCAAAATTATGGGGAAAATTGTTAAATGGAGAGTGATGATGCTAAGACAATGCAAATGGAATATCCTATGTCTGTTGTCTAATCCAATCTCTAATCCTAGAAAAGTATTTATATTATCCATGTTAGTCATAAAGTTGAAACTTATTAAAACAGACAATGAGTTTACAGCAGACAATATATTATAACTAACTTGAAAGAGAAAGTTGAATGAAGTTGCCTTAAATGTTTTGGTGAAGCTCTTAGTTTTTACTGTAAAACTGGTCTCACACACTACATTTTCCAAACCTTGTAAATGATGCTTTGATTTCTTTTGCAAATTTTTCTTCACATGATGACTTGGCCAAAATTAAGCTTTTATTTGATTTGGGAAAAGCTACTTGGGCTAAACAATAATTTAAAGGACTGACCTCATCACCGATGCATATATATGTTTTTGTTTTCTAGCATATTGTCATGGCTGCAGCACTTGCAATGGTATCATCTTTTAGGGGATGTTTTGTGGTGTTTTTTTTTTTTTTTTTCCTGCCTCTTCGGTTGGTTGTGGTTTTTCTTCCCGCACCTCTAGCCTCTTTAAGTGAGGGATGAAAGAAGCCTGAAGAGACCTTTGATGTGAAGACCTACTTAAATTATTTTCCAGTGTTATGATACTGGGACTGTCTGCACACAGATTTGGAAAAAATGGTGCTGTTCCTTAGGTGATGTGATTTAAGCATACAGAGATGTAAAATCTTTTGGGGTGGGGTCATCTGCAGAAGCACAAGTGCCCGAATATTGTCTGCTCACTAGTACAGTTATAAGGAAAGAGATGCTAGTTCTCTATAAACCTTCCCTTTTAAAAATGTTTATAGTCCTCTGGTGGCAGTTTTGTTGCCAAGCTTTCGCAGGAAGTGCTTGGAAGGAGCCCGTGTTTAAACTGGCAGAGAAAACATGAGAAGAAATGCAATTTTTTCTTTGCTGACACTTTGCAGGTTTAATGAAGCTCTTTGCTGCTGACTTAAACCCTCAGATTTGCTTCCTGCCCTTCCCTGTCTCCCCACTTCATTTGAAGTGCTCCATATGCTTCCTTGCTTGCTTTTTTCCACCATGTCTAGGACAGGTTCTTCAGAAATGTTTTTGTCTGTGGTTTAAACAGCTGTAATGGTGTTGCTTTACTTCAGCAAAGCCTGGTCTATTTGCTGAACTCATGAGTAGTTTAGTACAGCTTCCTGTTTTTCTCATCCTATTTAATTAGGCAACAAGTTGCAGCAAAGCAGCTTCCTTTAAAATGAATCAGTGAATATTGTGCATATTGTAAATATGAAAGCAATTCATGTATCTTTGAATCTTACAAACTCTTGGGTATTTTTCCATAGCTTTAATGTTTGTGTTGAAGGCCAAACCTGGTTGCATACAAAGCAATTTCCTCTCTTTCTGTGTATTCCTTTTCAGTTTGATTTGATTTACTTTTTGTTCTCTGTTGCTACCTTCTGATGATAACAATAAAGAGCTGTCCTGCCTTATTTTTTTCTGTCATAATCTCTATTGCTTCATGACATATAACTTGTTCCTACAAGTAATGATGCTACTTCATTGGGTCCAGATGAGTGTATGCCATTAGATAACTCATCAATAAAATTGACATGTACTTATTAAAACTGTCTCATTTGTCTTGCAGTGAGCATGGTATAAGTGTGATTGTTCTTAACAGCAATACAACTGTTTCTTTTAAACCCTCTGTGTGTGTTCTCTGTGAGAAAAGCAAAGGGAGATGAGGGGTTAATACAATATAGCTGGTGCAGAGCATAGTTCGTATTATAAACCTGGGAAACAATGACAGACTTGGGGATTATTATGAAATCATTGATTGGTTCATGACTCAAACTGTAATGGGAAACTACTGGGTGGAGTGATGACATTTTGTTCGTAGTTGTAGTATGCTGAAAGCACATGTACAATGTGTACAAAGATATCTGGATGGATGCCTCCTCTCTGATAGAGTGATTTTGCCTGTTGTAAACATGCACCTGGACCTTTGTCCGTGTGCCAAAAGTTAAACCAGAAGGCTGTGATTTAGACTTACTCAACAGGACGTTTTGGAGTATCTTTCTCTCATCAAGTTGCTATATGACTCTCTAATTTGAAACAAACCTATAATCTTGTGGTAGAGGAAGAAAACCTGAACTTGGTTCATAATAAAGCAGCGTTAAGTAGAGCTGGAGCTTGGCCTGAGGCTTTAAAAGTAAGTAGATGCACCTGTAGTAAATGTTATTAGGTGCAAGAAACACCCTACGTGTTTGTGATTCCTGAACGTCAGCGAGTGAAGTGCAGTGCTTGAAGGACTTCCCAGTCCTTCCCATTATGGACTGGACTGCCAGCCTGCTGAATAATTCCACCATTTGGGGAGTTTGTGGTGCTTCTGCTGGAAGAATTTACAAATGAAGTTAAAGCTTGAACACAATTGAGAATTTTTAAATAAAGATTGGACCACTCTCAAAACAGCTCTAGATGAATTAAATGTATAAAATACTAGGGCTTAAGAGTGTGAATTTTTACCTATTGCTTATATATGCTGAAAGTCTTCTTGGTGTTGTTTCCTGTCTGTGAAAAGCAATTACAGGAAAAAGAAATTGATATCTCTTGGTCAGCTGAATGCTAGAGAAGTGGGTTTGTCCCTGTCCAGTTAATGAATTTGTCTGAGGTATTCAAAAAATCATGTAGAGTGTTTTCCACATGACCAGCAATTGGGATTTCTTAATTTCTGAGAACTTGCCTTGAAGTTGAATGGCCTAGCTGAATGAAGAGAATACTGAGGTCTCCACCTGAAGGCAATTAAATGTATTAAGTGACCATAGAAAACTTTACAAAACGCTGGTGTACTAGGCACTTAACTTTAATGGAAGATCTTTAATAGGTTATCTTACTGTTTTTGCCAGGGCCCCACATAAATGAATTCATATTGCAAAATTCTGAGGTTATAGTAGGCTGTCATAAAATGGCAAAAGAAAACTTAATATTTCTGTTTTCAATGCAGGGTTTGAATAGCATGTAGTTTTAACAGGAAGGGAAAATATGCAAGCCTGGAAGTTTATAATGAAAGTAGACTCAAAATGCTTTAAAAAGCAATTCATTGAGCACCACTCAGCCTTTGGGGAAGATGGGCTGGGATAAATTAGAATGGAAGTCTGTAGAGACATGATCATTTAGGGATGTGTCTTGCATGCAGTAACAATTAAGATGTGAATGGAGCCTGCAACTGGGCTTCTGTGTTCTGTACTAACCTTACTTTTTACCTTCTGTGTCAGGGTCTATTCACACACATCAAAATAAAAAATATACACAAACCTGAGTATAAAACTGAATGGAGCTGCTGCTTTTCTGTGTCTGTGCTGTGGTTTCTGGCCCACTAAGCAAGGCACATGCAGCTTGTAGAGAACCAGTGCTCTTTCTTCAGCAATATGGGCATTTAATTTGAATCAAGCTGATGCATAAAAAATAAGAGTTGACCCAGGCATGTCACTTCTGTCCTGAAACTTAAAGACAGTTGGTAAGTTTAGGGTGATATAGACTCATAGAATGGTCTGAGTTGGAAGGGACCTTCTAAGGCATCTAGTTCCAACGTCCGACTAGTGAGCAGGAAGATCTTCAACTAGTTCAGGTTCATGAGCTTTGGTTTATTTGACTGCATTGTAGTCTCTAACAGGCTTCCAGAAATCAATGGGTTGGTTTGTATTGAGCTTTGATTTTGTGGATTAATCTTTAGACCAAATTTGACCATTCATAGGAAGCTTTTAACTGAGTTTGAAAAAGCCCTACTCCATACTTTATGTGCAGTTTTTAAAGCATTTTTCTTTCTTAATAATAGAATTAAAATGGAATATAATAGGGTGGTTGAAAAGATAGTTTGTCTAGAAAAAAAAAAAAAAAGCATGCAGAAGAATAACAGATGTGCTCCTGAAGTGCATATGATATATGGGTGTAATGTGTTGTGCTGCCTTGGATGTTGCTTTCCAAAAAAATGCATGAGCGTGTGATGAAGTATACATTCAAGGCAGATACTGAAAGTTTATAGTCATGTTCCAGGATCTGCTGGGGACCAGGTATAGTTTAGTACGTAATGAGCTGAAGCATCATATTATTGCTCTAGAATGTTAGAGTCAGAAAACTTTTGTTTTGGCTGAGGAAAGAGAAAGTAATGTTTAAAAACTTCAGCAATATTAAACTTGAGCATTATTTTATAAAGAAGTTACATGAATTTCTGCTCAGACTTTGAGCGTTTGGATGGTACTTTCCACCCAGCTTTCCATCCTTCTGTTTTGCTTTGCATCTTGTCCCTTCATGAAGGGCCTAAAGTTGACTGATATCGAGTCTGTAGGGACAGCTCTTAAATGCATCAGTGCTTGTAGCAAGATCTCCAGAAGACTTAGATAACAACGCTTTCTATAAAAGCTGCTTTTATTTTGCAGAAATAAAGCTATTATTCACAACTTGGTAGATTTTGGTTTTGTGGGTAGTTTCTTCCAAAAGACAGTGTATGTCCCTCTCAGTTGTACTGGTTCTATCCTAGTTATCCTGGTACTAATTCTATCATGTTATCCATTTGCATTAACTTAAAGCTTCTCAGACTCCCTGGCTTATGTGAACATGATCATGAGAAAAGTGAATGATTAGGAATGGAAACACACATTGTGGGCTGAGAAGTGTTGGTGAATTGTGTGCTATGGTGGAAACAGTAAAAAGTTTACTTGCTCAAGATATTCTCAAAAATTTTCTAGGTTGTCAAATTTTTCACCAGAAGCTACCACCACATTGAGTCAAACCACAAGTTCCCCATAGCCCCTGTATCCTGCTCTTTAACAATCACTGATCAATAGCCTCTGTCTTGGGGAGAGCATTAACAGGAAAACTTACCATGATACTATTTCAACAACTTGCTGCTCAGAAATTTTCTGAGCTGAAGATGAAAAACTATTAAACACAGAGATGTCTTGAATATCCCTCTCATTAATCAGAATTTGTTAGCATCTAAGAAAACATAAATTTTACATTTCACCTGTGTGGTGTTTAAGATAAAAAGCAGACTTTTTTAAGTAAACTTGCATCCTTATGATTTAATTTGGAATTTTAATAGTATGAGAAAATAATTAATCATTCCCTGTTTATTTCCACTGTTCCTTACAGATTGTAGACCTCTCTTGCTTTAAATCACTCACTTCTTTTTGAGCTTGAAGGACATTAGCATACACATATTTAATCCCACCCCCTTAGGAAGCATTTCTGTAGTTGAGGTCAACCTAGTTGCCTTCTTATATCCCTCTTTTACTTTTTGAGATACAAAGAACAAAATGCATATGTACTGTGAACTTTGATCTTGGTATAATGATGCCGTTTGTGCTGCTTTTACTCTGTCCTCAGTGGTTTGATATCCTGGTAGCTCCTGAATATTCAAGGGATAGTTCAAGAAAACTCTTAAAACTGCAACATGTATTTTGTCTACCATGGTCATGGGTGATTCAGAGACTCACATTATATATGTACATTTACAAAAGTGGTTTTTTATGTGCATTGCTTTATGCCTTGATATATATTTTTTTCATCTTCTCTCTTAATGGGCCGTTAGAATTTGTGAAGTTATGTGACCTCTCCACATCTAGTTTTCATTTTTCTTGCTTGAACATCTTATATCATCAGTGACCTTTGTCACTTTGCCAGCCACATCCCTTCTAGACAGTGTGGGATGCACTGAGCTGCACAGGTGGCAGAACTGATTCCTGATACCATCTCTTGAATGGCAAAGTGGACAGTTTATTCCTATTTCCTTTCATTCTAAACAGCTGCTGCTCTGGAAGAACAGCTTCTCCTCATCTCATATTGGTTTTTTTATTGAGCACCTTTGGTGTTGAACATTTGTAGATCTTTTTGGGAATTCACATAGACTGTGTCAAATAGGTGGCTAACAAGCCTATTTGTCCACCAAAAAGTGGGTGTAGTATATAAAGTGACTTGGATTCTGAGGTATCTCTTTACAAAACTCATGGTTTGGGTTATTTTTGTTCTCCCTCTCCCCATGGTTTGTCAGTTTCTTTTGTAGTTTTGAGATGCGGGAGTGAGAGAGAAGGTTCACAGCAGAATTAAGACAAACTTTTTGCTTTCGATTTGTTTGAAAAATATACTGGTCTGTAGACATTTAGAAAAGTTGTTACTGCAAATCTCCTGGTTTGTGATTTTTACATTTAATTTGCAGAGTGCTTCTATGATTTCCTGATTTGCCCATGACTTCATCTTTTTGGAGGATGCCTTCTTTTAGTAATCTCCTTTACAGGCTCTTTTGTCATTGTGATCTTTCTGAAAAGATCTGGTTTTTGAATGACAGCCATTCATTTTCTTAGGTACAATTACTTAAAACATTGTAATCAAAGATCTGAAGTTGTGTATCAGGGAGAATGGGAGAAGATCTCCAATATACCTTGTTGTAAAACTGTAATATTGAAAATTATATGTGAGTACTAATTTAATGCAAGTGAGTATTTATAGTGTTTCACCAGGAGACCATGTCACATGAAACATAATTTTAACGTACTTTCAAAAAGTTTTTGTGTTTTCAAATAAGCTTAGGTTAATAATGCAAATGTTTGTACATTTTCAGGAAAAAAGACTTTTTAGCCAGTTGACCTTTCCTAAAAACATGTGCAAGACTGGAATGCTTATGGAAGAATTTTAGCTTAGAAGTACACTGAAGACATCAGCATCTAAATTTCCTTTCTTGTTTTATTTGAAAAGATACTGACACCCACTAGCAAGTGGGATTGGTCAACATATTTTCCATGCATTACCCCTGTCCATTGAGGTGATGTTCAAAATGTCAGGAGACTTCCTTCTTTCTGTGTGGAAAATTACACAGAGCTTCTGTGGGTCAACAAACATTAGAATATCCTGGTCTGAAGTTGTCATCTGAGAATTGGGCAGATGCTTACTTCAAAAACATGAACGAGTACTCAAAACTGGGCTAATTAATTTAGTAGAATCAAGGGTAAGGTTCACAGTGTTACGGTTTTTTCTCTTGCTTAGTTATGAGTTAAATTAAAAATATTTATTATTTACATCGTTATCCATGTGTCTTTACAGAGAAGATTTTGGCCCTTTTTTCTCCCATCCTTACGTCAGTGCATTGCTGTGGGGCAGAGCCTGTGCTCGGCGCTGCTGGAGCTGCATTAACCACAGGAGTGCCTGCACAGGAAATGGAAACTTTCTTGCATGCTCTGCAAGAGAAGTCGTGACACGGTTGTGCAGGTGGCACTGCCGGCGGGAAGTTCTGCCTCTCCACGGGAGCAATGTCCCTTCTCTGCCCTGCTCCTGAATGGGCTTGGTCAGGCAGAAAGGTGGGATTACCAGTCTTCAAGTGGGTATGATCATTTCGGGATTTAAAAGCCTGTATAGGCAGCCACTTTTAGTTACACTGTTGGCCAGAGTAAAGGATAACTTTGGTTTTTTCCACGTTGCCTTTCAGCTTGGTTTTCTCATGGGCTTTCTTTTGATCACCTGTAGCATGGGAGGAGTAAAGGGTGTAAGTCCTCCAAGCTTAACTTGTTAACCAAGCAGTTTCTTTGTTCTTTGTTTCAATACATGTCCTTATATCAAAGGGCAGGTGAGCCATGCTGTTACACAACTCCCTCCCCTTTAACCGGGGTATGCATGTGCAGCAGGAGTGATGTTTGCTACCACCCTTCCTCCCCAGCCTGCTTTTCCCGACAGGCTTGTGTGCCTGGAACAGGGAGTGAGCAGCACTGCACTGTGTCGTACCAATGGCTACTTCTTGGCTCTTGCTGCTGAAGAATGAATTGCCTGCCTCTCCTTGCTTTTATTCCTGTTGATTGGCCATTTGTGGTTCCCTTTTAGGAGAATATTTGTTTACTGAGCTGGATGTTTTGGCTGCCAGTTTTTAAGTGTGAAAAAAATACCAAAAAGGCGTCTGCCTCACAACTGGGATTGCGCTGGGAAGGCAAAATGATAAAGTTCTGTGAAAAGAAAAAGGGATGAAAAGGGAGATGATGTTCTTCAGGCAGGGTGGAGGAATGGTCTTTCGTGTTATCTTCAGCATGTGGCTCTCCTCATCTAGTTTCTTTTTTTCTTTACAAGATGGCAAAATGTTTCATTAGATTTAACTGGGAATTTGTTTGAGGCCTGAAGGTATGAAGAGTGTGGGGTTTTTTGGGATCTTTGATGTTCATTAGGGAGTAGTTCTGTGCCAGGTAGTGTTTACTTTGCTTTTTTTAGTTTCCTTTGCAAACTGCAGTCGTACTGTTTCATACTTCCTCCTATAACTGTTAATGTTTCTTATTTAGTTTTTCTTTCCCAGACAACCTCCAAGGCTTTAGAAAATTTGGTTATCTGACTTCTGTGGGATTAAATTTAACACAAGAGAAAATGGAGAAGATGTAGTTTTGGGGTTTTTTCTTTGTGATAGTGGTTTATTGTTTGGTTTCGTTTTTTTTTACAAAAGACTGTAATTTTTTTGCACAGCATGTTAGTATTAAAGTTGCATATGAATGGATAGGTTATCCCTATGTGGTCATTAAAGCCAGTACTTAAAATATTACAGTCTTGGTGTCATGCTCTGTTCTTGCTTTTTATATTTTTCTTATGATAGACAGTAAATTGTATGTTAATTTTATTTCCTGTTTATGTTCTGAGTATTTCAGTGTTTGTTTTTCACATAATTTTAAATAAATGTTTGGTTTTTCAGTCTAATGGAAACACTTCTCAGTTTTAAGAGACGACTTCATTAGCAGAACTTTACATTTGGTGTCATATTTAAACTAAAATACTGTTTAGAAAGAAAAAGAGTAGTTATTCACTGAGAGTAATTACTTAACAGCAAATGGAAACTGTTACTTTACTTTTAGCTTGCATAGATTTGTCTGGTTCTTGCTTTTTGCTTTTCTTCCCCAGTCTCAATACATTTAGATCTCTCCACTCCTCACATTGTAAACTTCCGTCTGAAATGCTGTGGGTGAGCTGGTACTACAGCCAGGTGTCACGGGTGTTTACTAATCAGATTAAGAGAAACTGAAATAGAGAAAGGAACTTGCACGGAAGGTCAGAGTATTGTGACAACAGTAATGAAACGTCTACGTGGTTTGTGTAGGAAGCTCCCAGGTTTCAGCTTAAGGCCAGGAGCCTGTACCAAGGTTACTCTGCGTGATTGACAGGGGGATTGCTCTTTGAGGGCTGATGAATAAGCTGGATTCCTACCTCTGTAATCATGTTATGACCCGAGCTGGCCTGAACAGGTCACGGGGCACCACTGCGGCAGCTGAGCTCTGTTGTTGCTTTCAGCCAGGGATACCACTGAGATGTTGCAGGTTGCCTAAGAGAAGTGTGAGGGGACAACCTGCAACCTTCTGGGTGTTCTCTCCAGCCTTTCAGATGTGCGTTTTCTTCTGTTTCATCGTGAATAGCATTTACTGATTGTTACGGTAAAAGGGGTTGTGAGAAACATACCTGAAAAGCTTTATTTAATTAATGAAAGTTATAATTTCCATGATGAAGTTGAATGAATGATGAATTAAATGATAAATGGAATTGTAAATTCATTTTAAAAAATTACTCCCAAGATCAAAAACAAATTCCAGCCACTGAAACTAAAAAAATGTTGCCAAATGTGTTGGGTCCTTTGTGGAATCACAGCTGGCTCTCTCAAACATGGAGGCAGCTTCTGGTGTCTTCTCCCAGGAGCCACTCTGCAGCCCCTCTTTATTGCCCTGCCCCCAGCTACCAAAACCTTGCCACATAAACCAAATGCACTAAATAACACATCCACCTAGCAGAGAAGTTACTTTAATATTGAATGTGAGAATATCCTTATCCAAGTTGTAGTAGAAAAAACTATCAAGCGTGGCTGTGGATTGGAGAATAGAATGGTGAAAGATTGATCAAAGCATGCCTGACATCAGCACACCACGCTGATAGTGCAATGCTTTGCGTAAGACTCTCTAATGTGAAATTGCCTGAAAGTATTTGCCAAGAACTAGTTTGACTGTTAAGTGTACTTAAAGGACATTTAAATCAGTTTTTCAGAGTTATTGCACGTGTAGCAAGTTTGACAATTTTGGGGCAACCAGGCTTTCAGTAGAGTTGATCTGCAAGTATATGCAGTGCTTTTAAGGGTTACAGTGCAACCCTTGTAGATTTTTCAGAATGGATATAGTGAGTGGGTGCTGATGTCCAGATTGCTGAGCATGTACAGGAGTTTCTGATGCACGTGATACGAACGGGTGCTTATGTTGGGTCAAAAACCCTCTGGGAATTCAGACAGCTGCAGAAAATCCTCAGTTTGTGTGGGCACAGTTTCTGAGTTTCTTAACCTATCATACCACTTTACTGCTTGGATCATCCAGCTGAAGTAAGAACTTGTGCTTCTGATAACCCCTTGAATAATCAAAAGGATGTAACAGGCAGCTGGGGTGTTTGGTAGCACACCCATGTTTGGTAACTTGCTACATGGTGGAATTAAAAATTCATTACTATTTCTTTACCTTAAAATCATGATCAACTCCAACCAGGGTAAAATAGACTGCAGATTTAAAACATTCATCATGACTTTGTGAATGGCAACACACAGTGCAAATGTTTCTAAATGATGTAGGAAAAAAATGGGAGAATGATATTTAATCAAGTTGCAACTGACTTCACTTAGAGCTTTTCTCCCTCCCTCTCTCTTTCTCACTGAATCAGCTGGAGAACTGCCTGTCCTGGATTCTTTCTTTCATCGTACCTCCTGCTGCACCTGGTAGAAAGCATAACCAGCCTTGATGCAGTGTTTGTGTGTATGACTGATCTTATCCTTGAAGCCATGGGTGGAAAAGAGGGAGAGGTCTAGACTTAAAATCTTTCTCCAGTTTTTTCTTTCTTCCTTGCAGCTGCAAATATGGGTCAAGGTGTCTTGCAGACTAGCACTGTATTCGACAGGCTGATTAACAAATGTGTTTGCCTGAGAGTGTGGTAAAATTTTCTGTCCCTTTTTGTGACTTGCTAAGTATTATGCTGCAGAGTCTATCAAAGTCACCTTTTTTCTTTTTGATGGTACAGACTGTCACTTTATACACCAGCAATCGTATTTTATACAGTGTACTGAACGGGATAAGTATGTATCATTACAGGCATTGAATTATGTGTAACCACAAGGAGGTCTACAGTTTTTGTGGTAACTGACCTACAACTTTTTTCCCAAGCTTATAATAACAGTAGACGGTAACCCATACCTGCTTATCAAGGGTAAACAGGGCATGGAATGAATATTTAAGAAAAACAAACCAAAATCCCCATTGCTTTCATGCGTAATTGTTTTTCTTCTGTCAGAATGAGGTGTATTCAATTGTTCTTAACACAACTGTAATAAAACCATCATCTTGGAAAAGAACATCTCATTTGAGAGTACTCATACTCTAAAGGAATTGTTAAGGTATAATATGATACACGATTCAGAAGAAATAGTTAAATTGTATATTAATAAACATTCTATTGCAAATATTCCCTATTTGGTGTGATTTATGATGAATGAGTTGTAGCAAGACCTGTTAAAAATTACTCTATTGCCTTATGTATACTGATGCCAGTGTTATGTGAAAAAATTCTGGTTTTAGTTCAGTAGTACAGTAACTGCACCATTGATGACTTAGCTGATGCTAAGACCACACAGATGTGTTATTCTACCTGAGAACACTTGAGATGGCTCAGAGGATAGTATTTACAGGCAAAGCAAAATCGTGGACAGCTTGTTTTTCATTCTCTTCTATCAGCACTTTAGATCGATTGGGCTGCAAGCTGACAATTATGTTTCATCTTTGGAGGCCCTTAAAAGATGCCTATAAGGTACATATATGTTTTAGTGTCTCTCTTGGTGCTTTTTGAAAATAATGCTTCTCCTGACAAGTGAGTTGCTTGGAAACTGCTGGATGGTTTGGAAAGTATATTTTCTGGTGATAATACTCCTTGGTAATCTCTGGTGCAGATGCAGTGAGGGCCTGTAAATTAGGTAACTGCAATGATTGCACAGTGCTGTTAATGGAAACTTGTAAAAACGTGGTCTGAGCTACTCTGTGTTTGTTCCAGGCTAGGAGCATGCACAGGGGTATCTATTAATGGTTTGATTTCATTTTATTTGTTAAGATGCTGTATATTGACTATTTATCTTAAGATCTGGAAAACAAAACAGCCCAACATATTGTATGCTCTATGGACATTCATACATTAGTAATAACTTACTGGTTTTTCCAGACTTGGTTTTATTTTTATTAATATCGGTGAGTCATTTCTGCAGAGGTTATTTTCTTTCCTTGTGTCACAAAAAATCATTTAAAAACTGCTGTTTGTGCTAATAAAGAGCAAAAAGCTTTATACTGACTCCAGGCATAAACAGAATAGAGGTCTCAACTGAGCATGCGACTGTTCAGGCATAACAAAATCAAAGCAGCTGGTTGAATAGCTTGGAGGTTTTTGTTTGTGCCAACCTTGCCAAGACATCTGTGTTCTATAAGACGTTAAGGGGAGAAGTTGATTTCAAATAGTTGTATGTTTTTGACAGCCTGGCTTTTGAATAAAGGGTTTGTGCAAGTTTCCTTGGTCAAAAATGCAGCATGCCATGTACTGTGCCTTCCACTACAATCTTTCTGAAATTCAGTGTTTTAGTAAGAGTCTGGTTTAATTTGGAGTTTCAAGTTTATATCAGCTGTTCTCTTACCAAGCAGAGAGGTATTTGGATTCATTGCAGCAGTCGAACCAGCACTGAGTTTTGCCTTGTGCAGGGGGAGAATATTTGCTTTTGGGGTTTTAGATTAGCTGATGTATCACTCACCTGTGAAACTATGAGGTGCACAAGGTATTTGGCTTTTAGATATGAATTTCAGAAATGAATGCCAGAAGAGTGTCATATGGTAGCTATGAGTGCATCTTTGGAATATCCTCTTTATAGCAGAAAATTGCTTCCAGCTAATTGGTTTAGAATGCTTTTTCTTTCAGTTTCAAAAAGCTTAGAATATAACTGAGATTTTACTTTTTCCCCAAGATTTGCAAGATAGCCAATACACACATTATAATCCTACACTCAACCTAACTCCAGGAGTCTGTGATACTTCATTTTAAATTACACTTGTAGGGATCAGAAGATACTGCTGTATCATGAAAAGTGCTTGCTTTCTTATAAGACTGAGGATTCTCTGAATTACATGAGCTCCGTTGAAGTCATTGACACTTTGTTATAGGAATAGTACTTTATTTTGGCTAGGGTACTTAATTTATAAAGTTACATGCTTCTACAAATGGTCCAGGAAGTTTTAGTTCTGAAACTCAGAGAACAATTGAGAAGAAGAGTAAGATGCTACTAATTGCTGTGGAATAGTGATGTTGCAGTGAAGTTTTTTGTTTTTTGGGGTTTTTTTGTTTGTTTGTTTTTTGGTGGGTTTTTTTTTTGTTTGTTTTGGGGGTTTTTTTGTTTTGTTGTTTTTTTTTTTTTGTTTGTTTTGTTTTGTTTTGTTTTGTTTTGTTGTTGTTTTGGTTTGGTTTTTTTTTTTTTAAATTTTAAAGTTCCCATGTGTAAGAGCATGCATACATTAGTTGCATCAGGTAAACATGTTTTACCCAAGTGACCATGTAGTTTTACCTTGTTGTTAAGTGAAGGCACCTCAATGTAGTAACAAACATTACTCAAGGTAATGTTACAAACAGTCTGAAAAAATCTTTGGAATTTAAATTTCTTACTTATTAAAATAAGACTTACTTAACTCTTAGCAGTATGAGACATGTAAGTGTGAGCTATTTGTTTGTGGAACTCATAATTACAGGCCAAAACCTAAGTCATCATTTTTCAGAGTTTCACAGGCAAAGTTTCTGTAGCATCTGTTCCTGCAGGGCCAGGCCTGGCGAGCAGCTGAAGGTGCTGTGTCTGCCTGAGCCTGAGCAGGGCAGCCCTGCCTCCCTTCCAGCCCTGGGCTGCACATTCTGCTGTGCCACACACAGGAGTGCACGTGGAGGGCACAGTCTCCTGGGAAACCATTTCTGGAATAAAATTTGAAAAAATCAAGGAAGTTGTGCATTTT
Organism: Pachycephala philippinensis; assembly: GCA_013397055.1. Classification (NCBI taxonomy): domain Eukaryota; kingdom Metazoa; phylum Chordata; class Aves; order Passeriformes; genus Pachycephala; species Pachycephala philippinensis. Next base: position 456,611 of record VWZT01000889.1, read on the forward strand.
TTCCTTCAATTTAATTAGTAGTGCTCGTAATAGGGTTTTGGGAACAATTTTTTTTTTTTTTAACTGTATGGTTTTTAGATTTGTATTTTATCATATTAATTAGTGGTCAGTTAATCTATGAATTCACTCAACTGTTTTGTTGGTCTGTGAGTATTTGGTGTGTTCTTTGGCTGTTTTGCAGTTATGTGCTAAAAAAAGCATGTTAAAATGTGTTACTTGCCTGTTAGTTTTTTTGGGTAGGTAGTGGAATTCATGGGGTTTTTTTCAAGGATGTGAACTTTTCTTGAGCTCTCAGCCAGAACGGCTGCAGATAAATGTGTTTTGTAAGCTGTTTGCAAGGCACTGATCGACTGACAGACAGAAAGAGACAATGGGAATAATGGAGACTTGAGAAAAAAACCATGAAATTCTCCAAGTGGAAGTGGGAGGAGGAAGAGACTAGGTGAAAGAAAGACTGGGCATGGGGTGGGTGAGCTTAGACAAACACAGTAAGGATTCAGAAAAAAAGAGGAGTCCAGAGAACTTTTAACAGCAGGCAAAGAAAAGGACACAGTGTTACGTGAGTTGGCTGTAGATTTTTCAAGTCAGTAAGTGAAAACAAATATAACCAAAAGGGATTTTATTTTTAAGAGCACACAGCAAGGCAGCCTTTGGGAAACCAGGGCACTCTCAGAGGTGCATGTAATGCAGCTTCAAGGAGCTTGTTGATCTTGCCAAGGGAACATGGTGAGGGTGAGATTTTCTGCTTTTGCAGTGGGTTTTAGGTCGGTTTTGGGGTTTTTTTAAGTTCACTTATTTAATCCGGTCCTTGACAAATTCACTGATCTCTGGGATACAGATGAAGAACGTGTGTTATTTTGAACAGTACTTCTGAGAAATGGGTGCCTTGATTTCCTCTAAAATAGCTGTTCTGGCTTGTATATACACCCTCAGCTTTGCTTTTACTTTGGGGGGAGGAGTAACCTTACAGCTTTCCACTTTAAACCTGTTGTCTCTTGCTGTCTTCCACATGTGTCCGTACTTGGCTATGGCCTTTTGCTTGTAGACTTAAAGGGAACATCTTTGACTTCATGTTGCCACTCATCCGTGCTAGGGACTCCCTCTGAGGGGGCTCAAATGTTGCATATACCTCTTTCATGTTGTCAGTAGAAACTTGAAAAGAGTGCTGTCTGTCATGCTATCAAGTGCTGTCTTGTAGTACTCCTCCTCCTCTGTGTAGGAAAGCATTTTCATTTTCTTTCATGCGTTGCCTCTGTCAGATCAGAGATTTTATTTGACACTTGCAGAGTTCTTACCCCAAAGGAGTTTGGCTTCTGCTTGGGCACTTTGGCAATGTAAGTAAGAATACTCCTGTTTTTGCTATGATTTGACTTCCTTTTTTTTTGTGTTTTTTTTTTTTGGGG
>VWZT01000889.1:458032-553529 GCA_013397055.1 Pachycephala philippinensis
GGGGTTTGGGGGTTTTGTTTTGGTGGATTTTGTTTTGTTTTGTTTTTTGGGGGATTTTTTTTGTTGGATTTTTTTTTTTTTTTCATTTTTAGACTGTAAAATCTATGGGGAAGTTGTCATTAATTGGTCAAGTCCTTATTGTTGTAGAAATTAATTCCTTTTCTCCATTTTTTAAGGAGATAGGGAATGGCATGTGTATCCTAGTAAGTTTCTGATGATTTACTAGCTTTAAAATAGACCTTTATAAAAAAGTAGCTCTTTTTTGTATGGAATGAAATTGTTAATGTTGGAAAAGACCACTAAGATCATCAAGTCCAACTGTCAACCCAGCAACACAACCATGTTCACCACTAAACTATGTCCTCATCCACATGTTTTTTGAACAATTTCAGGGATGGAGACCCCACCAGTTCCCTGGATAGCCTGTTCCAAATGACATCACCTTAACTCCTGAGTATCTGAGGTACAAGGTGTACAATGGTGCAGGCCTCTCTAGCTTTACTCAGAAAGCCAAGGGATAAATTAGGTTGTGTGGTAAAAGGCTCCTCTCCAAAACCACAAAGAGACCCAGTGGAATGGTGATAGATGGGGAAATAGTCTGAGAAATGGAGCATCCTGACCTGGTTCTTCCCAAGTCTTCCACAAGAAGCTGATCAGTTCCATGAGATTTGTTATGTAGTGAAAGGGAAGAGCATCCATAAATTCTTCAGGATGTATTATGGAATGTTTAGGGGAAGGGCAAAAGGCAGGGTTTGTGATTCTGTAAAGGAGGATTCGAGGTGATTTGGAGCAGAAGCATAGGAGAGCAGAATGGGGGAATAAAGGGGCTAGTTATATATTGCTAGGTGAAGGGTCTCTTCTAAATATGTTTGTATTATATGGAGGATTAAGTGCCAGTGTGAGCCCACAGTTCCAACTAGAGGGGGACCTGCACCTTGGGGTGCAATCAGCTGGGGCATGTACCCTGTGTGGAGGTGTCAGTGTGCACCAGCAGCAGGGCTGGTGCCTGCAGAGCAGCTCAGCAGCTTGGAGCCAGGGATTGAGGCAGCCAGAAACCCAGGAGAGACAGGGAACAGAAGCTCTGCCAGTTGGCTGAGAGGGACTCACAGGTCCAGGCCAACTTCTACAGGCACGATAAGGTCTCAGGCCTGGTTGAGGGCCACGTTTGTGTGTGGTGTCTGTGCACGAGGCGTATCACAGTGCAGCGATGTACTTTTGTCCATGTCAGCTGTGGTGGAGCCCAGCACGAGTCTTTGTGCTCTCTGTGTCTGCTGGAAGTACACACTCAACCTTTGGCCTGGCCAGAAGTAGGAATGTGGAACCTCACCTTTACTGAGCTACTGGAATCGGCGACACATGAGCCATTTGGATGGAGTTTGTGTGCATGGTTGTCTTTTTTCCTCTGCTGTCTTTTGGGTGTGGCTAAGAATAGCACAAGGTAGACTCTGGATATATCTAACATGCCCATTAGGATCTTTACAGATTTCAGTTCAAAAGAAGTTTATTTACTAAATTGTATGTCTAAAGATAGTAAATCTTCATTGAGCTATAATAAGTATCTTTACTTTAGAGTTTTTTATTTTTGTTTTTGTGGAGCCCTCTGAATCCTGTTATCAGTAGGGTCTGTTGCCTCTTCCTATAGTAACTCAGTCAAATCTGCCCTTTTCTTCTCAACCTGTAACCCACAGTTCCCACTTTCAAGGAACAGTGAATGAATAGAATGTATAGAAATGAACATAAAATTTACAGAAGTGGAGGATGAGCAAGCGTGGTCATCTAACTATTGCCTTCTGAAAATCAGACTCATCTGATAGTAAAAAGTCTTTGATAGGGATCTCAGTTTTCAACACTTCTGTGTTATAGTTTGAAACATGAATGTTATTTTGAACTAAATTTCCTTAATATCCCTCCTACTGTTCTGTGTTTTATATCATGGAACAGCTTTATAGTAGACAAAACTGGCTTAATTTTGTATGAAAATAAACTGGAAGATGCACTCTGAGGTGTTACTGAGCATTCAGTACAGAGCAGTTTAGATCTGGTCTGGAGTAAACCTGCTTTTGAAATGTATCTTATGTGGATAAGTTATTTTGTTTCACAGATCCTGTCCTGGTGCTGGGCTCTACTTGTGGCTATAGATATGTTTTCTATTTCATGGAGTAGCACAAATATGTGGGATGGTTGTTTGTTTGCTTTTCCTCCGTTAAACAACAGCAAAGCTTCACCTGGGAGGAGTTCCCTGCTGATGTTCTCTAAAGGGCTTTGCTTTTGTGCACCATCCTGATAAGGCAGCTGCAAGTCATATATACTCCTTGAAAAGATTTGGGATTGCAAATCCGTTCATCTTTCCTTATTATGGTGTGTATTTAAATGCTTTTCCACTGCGCTGCTTCTTTTTCTTTGGTTTGTATTATTTCCTCAGTGCCTATGACTTTGTCAGTTGATTGTAAAATAATCCTTTGTTTATGGTCCTCAAGCTCTGCCTTTCATCTTTTTATAACTATTGTGAAATGTACCATACAATCATATCCACCATGGGAGCTGGTTATCCGCAGTTGCCATCACCTACTGTATTATGTGACTTTAACTATGATTTCTATTTTGTATATTATACAAACTGTATGTAACATTGGCATTAAATCAGTCTATTTCCAAATTCTGGAACTCTCCAATTTTGTGATTAACAAGTGTTGCCTTTTATGATTATTCAGTATATAACTAGAACTTGAACATGTTCCAAATGCGAATGCTTAGAAAAGTAGTTCTTTACTGAATCTTCTATTTATATTCTTCATGTGAATGAGCTGGAGGTTTTCTTACTTTCTTCCTCGTATTCAGGCAGAATACAAATCAGCAATAGGATTTTTTTGCATCATTGCACACAGCTTCCTTTTCTACTGCTCCGTTCTATTTGTGTCCTGCCTTCAGCCCTGCTCGGATACAGCCCTTAGCATTCTGTGCACTGCTGCCTTGCAGGCAGGCAAACAATGCGACGTTCATGAAAGCTTTGAAAGACTGCAGTTGCCAGGTGTAGGATTTACTCTGTTCTAGCTGCGTGCTGGTAACTTGTAACAAGCCAAGACAAAAATAGAATCCTACAATATTCTCTTGTGAATTCACAAGGAAAGATTTATGGTCATGGGAATGTAAGTACCTTTGCTTGCTCAGCCCATAACTGTCTCTAAGCAAGGTGAGAAATGGATGCTTATGGAAAGAGCGTAGCAGCAGTTTGCAGTGATATTTCTCTTGGTATGCAGTTCCACCGGTTTTTGAACAGGGATACTTTCAGCTGGAGTTGCATAAAAGCTGTTGTGATTAAACCAAGACCTTCTGATTTAAAGGTAGCATCACTACCATGTCTTTTTCCTACCCTCAATCCAAACCTGTGATGATAAAACTGGAATTTTACTGTGTTTTCCTGGTAGGTGTTCACCAAAATTTTTTTTGTTTATTTGTTTGTCAAAGCATTCTGGATCAGGGTAGATACTTCTCAAATGCAGCATTACTTGTCCTCATTGGTAAGGAGATCAGTAAAGGGCTGAACTTACCATGGTAGGTTTCTCCAGTGTCTGATGCACCAAGATTCTTTCCAAAAAAGTATATGTATAAAAAACATCTATATTAAAAATGTTAATCTTAAAAGGCTAGGAGCTAACTTAATAACAGTCAGTTCATTTTTCTCTAAAGGATTATGGATTTTATCAAAACAAAATGGCTTTCTGGGAAAACTTTCTACTCTTAGTGTTTCAATTTAATGCATTAGTTCAGTAACTTTCCATTCACTGCATAAAGACTGGATGTCCTTGAGTCATATAAAGAAGTTAATTAACTTTCACTCTTGGTGGGTATAGGGCAAAAGTTGCAATATCAGACAGCTGTCCTTGTAAAGACTGGCAATAAATCACAGCTTTTCTTTTTCTATGACTATAAAACATTCTCCAGTCTAAACATGAAACAATCAGGTTCTGTTCTCTTTTTTAGTTTAAAACATGCTGTAAAATATGCAACAGAGATTTGAACAAATTGTATATTTTGCTTTGAGTTTAATCATTTGATTTTGATGGAGCACATCAATATAATTTGTAGACCTGAAGTAATGTCTAAGGGGTATGTACATTTAAAAACCAAAATGTATTACATGTTTCATTGATGTGGTGAACATAATTGTTCAGTTAATTCCTTGCTACTTAGTTACTGTTAAACCTTGCAGAAAATCTTCCCCCTTCTATATGTAAATAACTTTTGGGGCATTTGCAATGATATCTGTTTCTCAGATCTGAAGAGCAAAAAATGTCCTAATTTTCTACGGGGCTTTTGTGGTCTTTTTATTTCCATCTTTTTACTGAGGTTTGTCTGTGCTTGGTATTGTGCATATATGGTTATGTGCTGGTGAATTCCTTCTTGTTACAGCTTACATAACAGAAATGCCACTAGTGAGGGGAAGAACAGCTGTGATGGGGTAGTCCAGAAGTTGATAAAAGCCTAGGAGCTTTTCTGACATTGCCAGCAGTAGAGGATAAGAGAAGAGTGTAGGAAAAGGGCAGAGTTGTAGAGGTAACTTCTCCAGTATGACCTCCCCATCTCCAGTAAAATGCAGCTCAGGGTATGTCAGAACAAAGGTATTAAATTTATATTTAAAGGCCATACTGAATTTTTCTTCCATGACTGTACCTGTTTTGTCTTCTATTTTTCAAAGTATGTGTAATTTTTGAATTCACAAGGAGTTCCACAGCTTGCCCTATGTGATACAAAGCAATACACTTCTTTTTTTTTTTTTNGTTTGTTTAAAGTCCTCTGCCCTTTATGTTGGAACAGACTGTGTTCAGCCATTGGATATCCACCCCACTGTGCCATTTGAGATTTTTATAGGCCTCTGAGGCCAGGCAGGGTGCTTGGCCTCTGTCTTGCCATGTGCTCCTCTACAGAGATGGAGCTTGTGCCTGCTGTGGCTGCTCTGCAGAGATCTGAAGGGTTGTACTTACTGTGTTGGGTAAGAAGGAGGAATAGGTGACACTTCTGAAACAGCTGCTCTGTGAAAGGAAATTCAAGGTGAAGTATTTCTAGAAAAGCTACTGTCAATTTCCCACAACTTCTGTTGCACCCCTTAGTGTTTTCTGTCTGTTTAGTGCTCTATTAAGGCCAGCATCTGGCCTCCAGAACTAAACTCCCCCTTATTGAATACCACCTTTTTCTGAACAAGAAGTGTGCCGAGAGGAAGTGCTGTGTGCTTGGAGTGATGTCTGGTGTAGCGGATAAATGGTCTTATAAAAGCAGCAGGAGGTATTTAAACCAGGTTACTAGACAGTTAATAATACAGAACACTGGAAGTTACATAAAGTGCTTTTCAGATTTTGCTCCATTGATATTGTCAAGTGCAGTAACTCTGTAGCTGCGAACGTAAAACTTCAGACCATCCTTCAGCCACGGTTTACGCACTTGTGAAGATCATGGGAAATGGCATAAGGAACAGCAGTGAGTTACTGTAGTTTAAATAGTTGACTGAGTTTCTGAAGGGTAGAACCATTTTAAAATCAAGAGAAACTGTATGAGGTTTAAACAGGAAATATGTAGATGGAGTCACACCTGCTTGGCAAAGGAGAAGCTGGAATTTAGCCTCTGTGTGCATGATATTGCTGCCTTCTGGCAGAGTTGTTTGCTAAGCATTCTAGTTTTACAGTGTATCTTCACAGATCAAAAGTAGGTGGATTGCAAGGGATGCAGCTCAGATGGAATGGATCTTTATATAGTTGAAATATGAAATATAATCTGTCTTCTCAGGTCACACAGCAATTTTCATGGAGTCCCAGAATGGGTAAGGTTGGAAGGGACCACAGTGGGTCATCTGGTCCAATGTCCCTGCTCAAGCAGGGGCATCCCAGAGCACATGGCACAGGATTGTGTCCAGAAGTTTCTTGAATATCTCTAGTGAGGTAGACTCCACACCCTCTCTGGACGATCTGTTCCAGTGCTCAGTCACCCACACAGTAAAGAAGCTCTTCCTCATTTTCAGGTGGAACATCCTGTGCATCAGTTTCTGCCCATTGCCTCTTGTCCTATTGCTGCGCACCACCGAGCAGAGCCTGGTCCATCCTCTGACACCACCCTACAGATTCTGACAGACATTGATGAGGTCCCCTCTCTGTCACTTCTTTTTGAGGCTGAACAGGCCCAGCTCCCTCAGCCTTGCCTCATAAGAGAGATGCTCCAATCCCTTAATTATCTTTGTTTTCCTCCACTGGACACACGTCAGGAGCTCCACATCTGCCTTGCCCTGAGGAGCCCAGAACTGCACACAGCACTCCAGGTGAGGCCTTGCCAGGGCAGAGCAGAGGGGCAGGATCACCTCCCTCCCTCTGATGGCAATGCTCCTCCTGATGCACCCCAGGATATCTTTGGCCTTCTTGGCCACAAAAACACACTGGTCTGTGTGTGCAAGTTTGTGCATCCATTGAAGGGGTTAAAGCCACCATGTGTGCAGTTGTACATCCTCCTTTGCAATGTCCATAACCCACCAAAAAAAGGCAACTTTAGACTGATCTGAGTCCTTGGCTTTGTGATCACTAGTGTGCTGGTACAAAGAAGGTGGTGGGAATGAGTGGTTGGAAGAGGGGAAACAGGAAAACCATGTTTTTCGGGTCCTCTGAGGCAAATGATCACTCTAACTTTCCACTAAAACCTGCAGGGATGCCTGTTGTCCTGTTGCTTTCAATCATAAAATACCAGCTGGAATGTGAAATGCTATTGATTTTAGCCTTCATTTGCTAAACAATTTAATTTTTCCTGTCTAAATTTTCATTATATTGCTCACCATTTTTTCTATACATTCCTTCTGTGTTTTGAAGTGAATCTTTTAACCATACACATACATTTGGTGTATATTGTGGGACATCTATTGTATTTTTTGATACCTGAGGAAGTTGTTACTTCCTAAGGAAAAGGAGAAAAATCCATTTTCATTCATATGCCTCCACTGGATTAAATTGCATTTGGAGGTATTAAATTTTTATTAAAAATACTATGAGGAAGCTACAGAAATGTAAAAAGGAAGAAAGTGTCTTTCTGTCTCAGTAAAAGTGGTCATGAAATGGTACTGTATTTATTGGTGATAACATTGTGTCATGTCCTATAGCATCGAAGTTTGAAGGTGTTTGTCAAGAGAATACTGTTGCATAAATTCAGAAGTTTCTGTTTTGTCTAGAGCTTCTTAGAGCTTCTTCTTTACAACTTTGTGAGAGCTACTGTGCTGTTACTTAATTTTAAACTACTGCAGCCTTTTAATCTATTATTGTTCTAGTATCTTAGTCTGCCTAGTTTTTATGTAAAACTATTCCTTGATTGTGGAAACTTCTTGATTGTCTTTAAGACTGATGTTGACTGAGCTTAATTTTTGTTTAAGCACTAGCTGCATCCATTTGATTTAGCTAATATAATATTTAGAGTGGGCTGAAATGAATAAATAATTTTTGAGAACCAAGGTAACTTTATGATAAATGCTATAAATTAATGGGTTTTAGTATTAGTCTTAATTTTGTGCTTGGGAGGGGGGAATTGTATAGTTAAAAGAAGAAAAAACATTAGACTAAAATGTGAATAACTTGGTTTCTGATTAAATATAATTCATTATGTAATTACTGGTCTTTTGGATGGATTTTTAATTATGGCATTACTTTGTCCTATGTTTAAGTGGAACCTGTATGTTCTAATTGCATATTATACAAGCATGAAAAACTACATGGTAATAATCAGCTTTGTCCATGCACTCTTGTTACCTTGTGGTAGCAATCCTGATTTTCATTTGCTTTCCCACATTCCTTTCTCCATTCTGAAACATAAATTATATTCCTTATTTTAGAGAAGGATGTTGCCAACCTGTGTCCTTTTGAAGTGACATATATCTTCATAGAATCACAGAACGATTTGGGTTGCAAGGGACCTCAAAGATCATCCAGTTCCAACTCCCTGCCCTGGGCAGGGACACTTTCCACTAAACCCCGTGGCTCAAAGCCCCATCCAACCTGGCCTTGAACACTTCCAGGGATGGAGCACCCATAACCTCTCTGGGCAGCCTGTTCCAGTGCCTCACCACCCTCACTGTAAAGAATTTCTTCCTAACATCCAAACTAAATCTACCCTCCTTCAGTTTAAAGTCATTCCCCCTTGTCCTTATCACTCCATGCCCTTATAGAAAGTCCCACTCCTGCTCTCCTGTAGCCCCTTTAGGTACTGGAAGGTGCTGTAAGGTCACCCCAGAGCCTTCTCTTCTCCAGGCTGAACAGCCCCGCCCCTCTCAGCCGTCATCACTTAGACTGCTCTTTCGATAAAACAAAAATAAACACAGCAGAGTTTGATACACAATTATTTTATAGTCATTGTGGGTGTCTAGTACAAGTGTTAGCAAAAGTGTTTTAGGCTTGAGGAAGAGAAGGATAATTGTGAGTGGTCTTCTCTACCTCTACTGACCTTGAACCTTCTCCTTCAAGTCCCGCATGTACGGGGAAGTTGTGTTCTTTGGCTAACTTTTGCTTTTGAATCTGTGGAGTTTGAATGCTTTTTGTCTGAGTATTTTAAAGAAAGTTGTTGCTAGTGTGATTTAGCTATTTTTAGGATCTTGGCTATAAATTATGTCTGAAGCTTAATATAATTAAAAAAACTTACAGAATATTCTCCAAGGGCACCTGTTCTCTAATGCAGTAATAAAAGAGAAATAGCATGGGACTCTTTTTACCAAACACAATACTAGGTTAAGAAATGTTGTGAAGTAGCAGTTTGCTTGCAAAGTACTCATAATGTTTCCTAAAATGCTGAAAATTGCTGCCAGATTCTTCTAAGTTCCACTGTGGTTTTAAAACAATACGTTTACAATCAGCACTGGATTCAAAGTGTCCTTGGTATGGAAGGGAAGGGGGTAGATTCTGTGTTGTCCCAATGACTTTGTCAGGTCATAGACACAATTTGGGGAATTTAGGTTGCCTTTGCACTGTAGGGTTTCAGTGGTGTTAAAATATCCTCTTCTTGCACCCTTGATTGATTGCTGTAGCTTATACACTCGTACATGAGTCAGAACTACTTTTCTATGCATAACCAGTTTGCAAGTGGTCATAATGTGTGCCAGCATCCCCAAAATAACCCCCAGAGAGTATAGTCAAACACAGGTCTTTGCTTTAGTTTCGATATCCCTTCTCATTTCACTTCTTTTCACTTGTATATTGAGAAAGCAGATTTTACTCTGGTCTTAAGTTGTATATAAAATTATTCTTGTAATTAAACATATATATCATTAAATGATATGTATTATACACATATCTATGGCTTGGTTTTTTTCAGCCTATATTGCTTTTAGAGGTCTGTAGGTTTCCTGTACCACAGTGAAGATGAGATATACATCCTCATTTTCTACTGTACATTTACTGCTATTTTTGCATGTTGATGGAAAGGCAATGTAGAAGAAAATGAAAGCTTTTAGATGAGGCTTTTATTGAAATACTGGACTTGACTATCCTGATTATTGTATTTCCTTTTCTATAATTTTCCCGCTAAATTATATATGTCCAGAGAATATGTTGATATCAAAGAACATGACATTGAAATTAAAAAAAATTAATGCTTCACATTTAAATTATGCTCTTGTGATTTTATTTTCCTTTTTTTTAAGGGGGGACTCAAAGCCTCTCATTTATGCATTTTGTAAATCTCTAGTCACAGGCTAAGCAGAATTAGAATTAGATTAGAAACACAACTCCTACTGTATATAGTAAAATTTCTCATTTCAATTTTTAAATTTACCTTAAAAACAGCAAAAAAATTGAATGTATGCTTATTTTCTAGATTGATTCTAGATGTCTTTTTATTCTTCTTCCTGTTATTATCCCATAGTGTCGTTCTGTGTTATACCCTGTAATGAGGATTGATTGTAAGATGATAGCTCTTAGCTGGTTGCACAAATGTAGCTCTGAATTTCGTAAGTGGTTGTGGTTGAAGGTTTAACATGATGTAAGATGAAATCTCACTGAGTCTGTCATCATTGCAGTCTCCAATAGCAGAATAAAACTGAGCTGTAACGGTGTCCCATAATGCTGTAGTAGTCTTCAAGGTCCGTGTGGTACTGGAAATCCCCTTTTTTTTTTTTTTTTTTTTTTTTAACCTAATGAAACTGTTGACATCTGCAGCGTGGACAAAAATAGGCACGATTTTTAATTTTCTTTTTTGGCACAAAACAATATTAGTGCATAAATACACTCGCTTTTTTCTCTGAATGGAGTAATTCTGAAATGGAATATTGCAGTCATCCATCAATGTATTCATTTAAATATTTCTTCAGGAGTTAGGAGGAGAAGGGCATGAGTTGTTTCTGTTCTTAAGTAAGAGATCATTTCTGGTCCCTCACCTCAGCCAGGGCAATTTTTTTTTCTTGAAAGGATTTCTACTAGTAGTAGTAGAAGGTAGAAGATCCTGACAATGCCACTTGGGGTTGGAGTGTATGGAGCCATGAGGTGTGAGTGTGCTGTGCGCCTGCAGCACCACGGAGAGGCTGCATTTATCCCTTGGTGTCACTTTTGACTTTTGTAGCATTCACAGAAACTGTGTACAATATCTGAAGAGTTTTGCTGCCAGTAAGAATAGCTAGTCCTGGTCTAGTGCATCTTCCCTCCCTGAGTAGAAAATGCCTGTGTGGGATAACAGCTTAAATGCAGAGCCTGCTGCAAAATATTTAGTGGCTTCAGAAAAAGAAGGAAAAGAGTTATCAGGGGACAAAAATATTTTATAGTATTTAACTCTGGTGCTGCAACTGAAGAGCTCTCCTGTTAGTGAAATTTACAGTCTGATATGGTGGGGGGAGAAATTTTCCAGAGACTTCTGTGCTTTTTTCCAGTTCAAGTTGCTAAGAATCACATTTCTAATAACCCTATGTCTGTTTGCACATCTATTGAGTGTGGTTGTGTTTATGCTGTTTGTATGTCATCTTCTCCTCACTTTGTTTCCTTTTGAAAGACCTTGCCTCAGATATTCTGATGAGTTTGTTTGATTGTTCTCAAAAATAAATAATCTTGTTATATTTTTTTTTTTTGCATGTGTGTTGGTGTTTAGGTATGTCTCCTGCATATAAGCTTTTCAGGTTAGATTTTTGTTCAATGAAAATGGCACTTCATACTGTGTTGGGTTTTTTAAATGACAAGAATCTTCAATGAATTATGCTGGGAAAAAAAGTAATTTTGTAGGGTAGTATTTGGTAGCCAATACTCACACCCAAATCAATGTATTTCCCCCAGCTTTTGTAAAAAGTGTAAGGAGAGGTTCACAAGAACACAGGGAGAGAATAGGCTTTTATTAATTTAGGATCATTCCCTTTGTGCTTTTAAAACAGTACTTAATAGATTGCTAATGTGGACAAGCAGGATCACCTCTGAGGCAAAAAGCCTGATAATATGCCATGACTTGCTAAAAAGTAGAGTGCAGCAGCACTTGTTATTTTTAAACACAGGAACACGTAGGAAGATTTTTTGGTTACGTTCTGTGCAACCGCTTGCTGGTGCTGTGCAGCCTCAATGCTGGCAAAAGTCGTGTGTGCAGCTTGGGAATTGTGTACAGGGGCATCTTCAGGAGCTGTGGGCCAGGCTGTGGGTGTGCTGGTTTCTGAGCTGGAGCCATGTTTTATCCCAGCAGTCATGCCAATGTGTTTATCCAGCACCTGGGCTAAGAAATAAGTAAAGTTGTGCTGCAGTGACGTTTAAACTGGGGAGGTTTTTTCACTGGTTTTGCTGTTCTAGGTTTCTATACTATTCAGCTTTACTGCTACTAATTTAAGTAGTGGGTTTGTATGTAGTGAATGATAGCTGTCCTAGCAGTTGTAGCTAGTTCAAGGTGTGTTGTTGCCAGTGTAAAGATAGGAATATTGTCACTAAGTAGTTGTGGATGCCCCGTTGTGCCCAGAGAAGCTGTGGATGCCATATCCCTGGAAGCGTTCAATACCAGGTTGGATGGGACTTTGAGCAATCTGGTCTAGTGAAAGGTGTCCCTGCCATTTTCAGGAGCATTGTAACTAGATTGTTTTCCAACCCAAACCATTCTCTCATTCTCTGATATTTATCCCCAAGATTAGTTTCTACCCAGTGAAGCTAGTTTAGAGCCTGTGGGGGAAATTGTTTATCTGTCACTGGGTGGTTTCAAGTATTGTCAGTACTTGTGGGCTTTTCAGCATCTCCTACGCAATAGAAATTAGAAAATAAATCTGATCAGTGTCATCAACGTTCCTAGAAACAAATATCTTCGCTTTCTTTTCAGATATCTCTAAAGGTACCTTGTGCACAAAATGAGTTAAACTCAGAAGTATTGATGTAACTCAGCTGAGAACTTACAGTAAGAAACTACCCAAAATATTGTTAAGCTTTCCCAGGTGGGTCAGAGCGTGCACAAAATCCAATATCCACTCCATGCTCATTAGAAAAAATGTAATGCTAACATCATTTTATGCAGAAGTAATCATACATAGATAGTGATTAGTGTCTACATCATTGCTCTTGCAGAAAAGGCTGCTGGGTAGGAGTCTGGATGCAAAGAAGGATCCAATTGTCAAAACAAATTACAATTAGCAATATTGCACTTTTACAAGTAATATCTACTGTGCTTCCATTTGAGGAATACTTGGGGAATAATTAAGTGGCTAACATTTTTGCAGCCCTTTTAAGAGCCCACACAAATGAGCTGGCTCATCTCTTGTGACCTTTACAGCACTGGAGGTTGGTGATTTTTGTCACATATGTGGAGTTTGGAGAGAGGCTGTTGCATTGCATCAGACCACGTAGCTAAGAGCTGATGTGAGAAAAGTTCAGCTGATGAGATCTATGTTAAGTTTTAGCATTACCTGGAAAAAATATTTTCTGGAAAAATGTATTTACTCAGTTTGATCACTGAATGCCTTTTTCATTAGGTTATGGTTAAAACACTTGAAGCTTGCAATTTTCAGAGAAAAGACAAGGGTTTAAAAATACTGTTACCTTTTAATTGGTCTTCTTTTGGGAGCATCTGATAAATGGTTGTGTATAAAATTATGTTAGTACAGTGATAAGTGCTTGTTGATGTGTTGTTTTGCTTTGCTTCCTCTCATTGGGACCCTTTGGCATTTTTTTAAGTAGTTCAGGACAAGTTCAAACTGGACCTTTCTATATCCATCTTTTACACAAAGAGATTGTCTCTAGAAAATTCTTAACACTTTAACACTCCTATTTTTGTCATATAGACATGTGCTGAGGCCAGAAATTGGAAACAAGTTTCATACTGGTGGCTGGCATGACCAGTATAAATTGAGTGGAGAAGGAAAGACAAGCAGGGTAGTTTGAGTGACTTCTCTGTGTTCAGAATTAAGTGGGTTTGGTAGTCTACTCATTTCTGAATGAGTGAGCTACCGGAGACCAACACTTGATGCTAATCTTCTCTTTTGGTTTTATTTCACTGTGGCAATTATAGGGGTTTGTGTTGTTGCAATTTCAGTGGCATGCAATAACTCACTAGCTGTCTAGTCTGTGTTTATTGTGTATCCAATAAAATCTGGATTTTATTGTGAGGAAAGCTGATTCTGCTGCTGAACGGCCATGACTTTGTAAGGTGCTATTGCTCTACTTCATTCCATGGGTCCTGTAACTGGGATTTGAGCAGAGGGCAAGCATGTTTTATAGTATAGACAGCAGTAACTTCTGTGCCAGGGTTAGAGAAGTGTGTAAATTGGTAAGTGAAAGATTTACTGCTTTTAGTCCCTTCAAGCCGATAAATCATCCATGTGTGTTCCATGAAATAATTATTCTTGTATCTGACAATACGGGCACGTGACTACCAAGCATTCATTACACCCATTTGTATGTATAACCTCAAATATTTTTATATTTCACATGGATTACTTTTTTAGTATAAGAAAATAATCTTTTAAAATACACGGAGGGAGGGTTTTTTGTGATGAGTACATAGATTGTGCATGCTCTAATCACCTTCAAGGTTCTGTCATGGGTTTGTCTCGTGCAAAATGTTGTAATGGTTTAAAACATTCTTCTCTGGTATATTATATTTGCGGGTGGGTTCTGGTAGTGGTAGGATATGGAATCTTTTAGGGTAAACCTCCTGCAAATGGTGTGAAATTCTAAACTTCCTTTGATATAAGCATGAGCAGTTTGTTCCAGGTGGAAAATGCATCTTCTTTGGATAATAATCAACTTGAAGGGATTAATAATATTCAATAATATATACTGACATATTAATGTGATGGTCAGAGTCTTGAGCCACTTTTGCCTTTCATTATTGTAAGGCTGAAACAGAAATTAGTGGGTTTTTTTACCCCTCTTCAAAGTGTAAAGGTTTGCGAGGTACATAAAATGTATTTGATGTTTTAGTAGCTCTGGTGGGCTCAAGGAGCAGTAACATCTTTGGTGCAAATGTGTGCCTCTGGGTTGGTGCTGATTTCTAGAAAAGCTAAATTTAATATGCATACAAAGCACGTTTGTGATTGATTTCTGGACAGTAGTTTTGTGTTAATCTAGAAAGAAAGGTTTATGTGTTTTTCAAACCGTGATTTTCATGCGTGTTAGCAATAAGCACTTCACATATTCAGAAGTGTGATTATAGTATGTAGATTTTGTGTACAAACACATCAGGACAAATGTAGACTCACAGAATGGTTTGGGTTGGAAGGGACCTTAAAGATCAGCTGGTTCCAACCCCCTGCCACGGGCAGGGACACCAGCTAAAACACTCTAATATATATTAGTGTTTGTGCACACACATGCACATAAATACATACACATCTATACAGAATAAAAGGACACAAAGTTTTAAAGACACAATTAGTGGTCTATCTAAATGTGGACCTGCCAGTTTTTACTACCTCAGAGACAGATAGCAAACCAGAATCTACCACTTTCTACTCTGCACTGTAGTATAATTTCTGGTTTAAAATTTAGAAGCTATTAAAACAGAGCATGGTCCCAAAATAGAAATACCTTTCACTGAGAAGAGATCAGGCTCTCGAGGGTTGAGGAGAGGCAAAAGCAGTGTCTGTCTGTGTGAATAGCAGTGGAAAACGTCTAGCAGAGAGGACTGGTGTGGGTTAGGGAATGTCAGCAGATACCTCTTCTGACCTTGCCCTGATCCGTGTGCTGTGTTAGGCAGGTAAAAGTGCATGTGCAGCTACCCAGTGATCTACATCAGTGAAATGACCCACTGGGGGGACTTCCCACCCCAAAATATATTTGATTTTATGTCCTCAGGTGGACAAGTTTTCCGTTCACTAGGATAAATAGCTACCAGTAAATGTACATCTTAGGAAGTACCTTCTCTGAATGTGAACTGGTAGCTGTAAATGTCTATCATTTGTACTGCACTGATGGAAGGTGAGCTGAATCTCGAGTGCTCAAAAGGAGCCCCTGGCTTTCATGGGACTATTGGCACCACAGCAGCTCCTGGGCTGGATCATGGTGTAGCCAACTGAGTGCTCTGGGATGAGGGAGCAGAGACGCTGCTTTCTGCAGCAGTGCAGATTTGAACCAGGTTGCTGGTTTGAAATGGCAGGCCAGGTTCAAAGTAGCAGAAAACAGAAATTATATCTGCGGAATATATGTGGGGAATTCCACACTGATCAGTTAGAAGAGCTGATGTTGAATGATCAGGAGATTTTCTTCTTAAGCATATGCTTCAATATAAGGGAATGCAGCGACTTGAAACCTTAACAGGGCGTATGCCAGAGAATCTGCTGAGAATGAGGAGCAAGGAGCTTTCCTTGCTTCATTTTATTTAAGCAGATTAAATATGGTGGGTGTTTTGTGTTCTTTCTCCGTTTTTCCCCTTAGTTTCTCTCTCTCTCTTTTTTTTTTTTTTTTTTTTTTTTTTTTTTTTTTTTTTTGTGAGCACTGATTTTGCATTATTTTGAGCTTGTCTCCAGGATGACCATTTTCAAGAATAAAGCTTTGTTCAGCTAATAAAGTAGCAAATTTGTGGTGCAGGTGCCTTTAGTAAATGATTTGTCTTTCCAAAATGTGTGAATGTGTGAGAGGGTAAGAAAATGTTCTTCTGTGGATCTTAAAAAAGCCTCCTGCAAGATGGCATCATGGAAATGAAGAAAGAAGCATTTGCCAGGAGTGGGTGGTGTCAAGGAAAAGTTTAGTAGGTACGAAGGAGTGCCACTGAATACCTAGAGATTGTCAGAGACTCCTTGGCTTTCTAAGACATTGCAATATTCAATAATATAAATGTATGCCACTTTTAATGGAAGATCAGATTTTGTGTCTTCTATGACAGGCAGTTAAAATGTTTAGTATTCTAAATACTTGAAATTAAAATTAATGGATACTGCAAAAGCTTGTTTTTACCTAACTAGGGAAAGCAAGGCTGTTCCTGTCTAGTTTAACATGCTGAGAAGGTAATATTACTCTGGAATAGTAATTGAATTGAGCATTGAGTGCAACTTAATTCCTTTGCAGCAGACTGCAGCTAAAAATTATCAGCAAAAGACATCTAAGAGGAATGTAATATGTTTGAAAACAAACCATCTCCAGTTATGTAAAACAAACAAAACAAAAACTAACAATCAAACAACCTCAACACCCAAAAGCACCCAAGCAACCCTAGATAACAGGTTTTGTGTACTTGCTATGTAAGTGTGTTTTATTTATAGTTTTGGACTATGAAGAAGTAGTTCACAGAAAAATTGTATTTGCAAATATAAAAATACAAAATTGGCCTGTGATGTCATTCTGACTTAGATCACTGGCTCCTTTAGGCTGTGGATGTCATCTTTGTATATTGCTTTGCTCTGTGATTCCTCTTTTAAAATAATGAATGTTCCCTTTCCTCCTGCTCTCACATTAGTGATTAAATCTAATTCAATGGCAAATTCAATTTGGAAGATATTTCTAATCTGCTTGTCATAGTCTTTTAGATTGATAACTTTAGGAAAGAGTTTCCTGGCGTTTTTATGTTTGTTTCTTTCTCTTGTGTGTCCAGTTTGCTTCAGTACCAGGCCTTAGGACAAAGTTTTATCTCCCCATCTCATCAATGTTAACCGTTGTCTTTCTTTCAAAATATTGGTTTCTAATTCTTATCCTGTGTTCAAACTCTCAGTAGACAAGTGAGTCATTATTTTTTTCTGGTCATTGAAGATGGAGAGAAGTTCAGTAGAAATGTATGATAGCAACTGCCTGACATTGCAGGCAGGCAGAAGCAAAAGCTTTTGACAGCATTTGCAGAGGAATCAAAGAGAAGCACTTGCTGTGTACTGTCTTGGAAAGGAACACAGAGTTCCCAGTATTTTATTACATTTAAAAATGGTAACTTTTCCTGGCAAGATGTAAGTCAAGTCAAACCCACTATTTTACTGGGAAGCAAAAGAAGTAATGATGTTTGCAGTTTTTAATGTTTTAATCCATTGTTCTGCTGTAAATGAAAAAAAGCTCAGAGATAAATAGCATCAGAAGGCATTTATATAGCTTTTGTGGTTCCAAATGTTCTAGTTTTAGCTGCCACAGGAGTGGTTGTGTGATTCGAAAAAGTGGTTGTTTCCAGTTAAGGAACAGAAACACTCCATTTTATTTTGTTACAGATTATCATGTATTGTTCAGCTATAACATTTTGCATGGTTAAAATTGGGCCATTCCAAAATAGAACTATTATATATTAATTGGTTTCTCTCTGTATGGATTCCTACTGTAAGTGTTCACACACAGGAACGCTCAGTGTTTGGAACTTACCTGTGAGTGGTACCCTCACGTTCAACCATCTCTGGTGCTTAGCACTTAGCTGACCTGCAGCTCCTCATGTGGATTTTTGGAGCTTAATGCCCAGTGCAATATTCTTCAATTATAGAATCATAGAATGGCTTGAGTTGGGAGGAAAACTAAATATCATCTAGTTCCTAGCCCCCTGCCATGGGCAGGGACAACTTCCAGCAGACCAAATTACCCAAACCCACATCCAGCCTGGCCTTGAACATTTCTAGGGATGGAGCATCCACAGCTTCTCTGGGCAACCTGTTCGACTGCCTCAGCACCCTCACAGTAAGGAATCTCTACCTAATGTCTAATTTCAACCTACTTTCAGTTTCAAGCCATTCCCCCTTCTCCTATGACTCCATGCCCTTGCAAAAACTCCCTCTCCAGCTCCCTTGCAGACCCTCTTTTTCGGGTGCTGGAAGGTTCTGTGAGGTTTTCTAAGGCTTTCACTTCCAAACCATGTCAGTTTTGACAGTGAAAGCTCTGCTTACAGGGTGAGCTTTCACTCAGTGTTGCTGGCGATGTCCCTGTGTGAGGACGTGCACACTGCTGTAGGAGGAGCTGACATTCTGCCTTGTTTTGCCCGTCTTCAGACCCCTCGGAGCTCCAGAGTTTAAGCTTTTTGGATGACATGGCTGTGCGAGGGTCTCTGCAGTGTGAATGTCTCTACCAGCCCCCATGCTCAGCTGGGCTGCTGTCCTGACAGTGGTTCTGAGTACAAGTTCTCCAATCTCCAGTGATTTGAAAGTGAATATAATATGGCAAACACTGCCAGCTTCATTAAAACTTGGAATTATTGATCTAACATTATTTGGTGATGGGAAATTGCCTGTGATCTAAACGGGGAAAAATAGAGCAAACTATTTAAGCATTTCTGTGCATGATCAGAATTCTAATGCTCAATTCATCGTT
The DNA here is from genome assembly GCA_013397055.1 of Pachycephala philippinensis. Taxonomy (NCBI): domain Eukaryota; kingdom Metazoa; phylum Chordata; class Aves; order Passeriformes; genus Pachycephala; species Pachycephala philippinensis. The sequence continues at coordinate 476,689 of VWZT01000889.1, forward strand.
ACTTAATAATATTTTGTACTGCATTTTGGAGCTATTGCAGGAAATTTGAAATTCTTAAAGATGTAATCTTGAAAATTCATATTTGAATATTATTATAAATATTCCTTCAGTCACATTATATTGCACAAAATTGGATATTTTATTTTGATTTGCTGCTTTTCATCTGCTGTACTTTCAGAGTTACGTTGTAGAATTTGGTGCAAAAAGTTAGTGTGATAATCTGTGTCTATAGTTAAACACTATTACTGTGGGAGAACCAGAGATTTTAGCAAGCAATTTAGTTGTAGTAGAAGCTATAGGGCTAGTGTAGAAGCAACTGCTATTTCTTGTTGTTTTGGGTTTTTCCCAAAATATAATGCGATTTGAATAAATGCTTTATCCTTTGCAAAACTAAAATAGTGTTTTTCTTCTAGCACTATGAGTACTGCTGTACTCTGTTATCAGCACATTTTCAGTTCAATTCTTTTATTCATCTTGAAGGGGTTGAATGACCCCAGACCTTCCCACAGGCTGAATCAGTTGTACCTGCAGCTTTTTCCAGCCTGTGAAACTACTTATTTTGTGGGTTTCCCTTTAGTTGTTAAAGTATATCCTGGCAATCAATGAAGTAAATATTTAAAGTTTGTTTATTTCTTGCTATTTTAGGCATTGGATCAAGACAGAACTGCACTACAGAAAGTGAAAAAATCTGTGAAAGCAATATATAGTTCGGGGCAAGGTAAGACATTGTTTTCAGTTTTACGAGAACCAAAGCATTTCATTTCAAGTTCGAGATGTGTCTTGCAATTCATCCCGTTAAAATATAGAGCGTAAGAAATGCTTGTCTGTTTAGGAGTATTTGGAATTAAAAATTTTCTTTCTTTACTTCTGATTATACATCAGATTAATGTGCTCTCCAGTTCTTTTACCCTCATATTGCTTCTCAAAGGCTTCTAGGAGAATTCCCATGGGTAAATTTTCTTGCTGTCATAATATTTCAAGCAGTTACCTTTAACTAGAATAATGCCAAAATAGTGTCCTCAACTGAATTTATAGAAAGCACTTACAAGTGAAATAAGATTCAGAATTTGTTTAAAAGTTTAAAAAGTAGATAAATAAAAAGAAATATCTACAGGTAGATTTTTTTTTTTGTCAAGATGTGCTCTCCCTTCATAACATTATGTATTTCCCTTCTTAGCTAAAATCAAAATTATTTATTTCCCTTCTTACGTAAAAGAGTGGAGATATATAATTATTTGGTTGTTTGAAGACACTGTTGATGTTTTACTGAAGCTATAGTAATTACTTCGATGAGAGGTTAGTTGGCTAGAATATAAATTGATAATCAGTTTGAATGCAGTAGCAAATGATGATCAAACAGATTAATAAAAAAATTCCCTTTAAAAAATGCTATAAGTCTAATATTTCTACCTCAGTTTCTCTTACATTCTAAACACTGTGCCAAAGGCAGATAGGGTAACAGAGCTGTGTACCTTCCAATAACCTTCTGGCTGTAAATACAGGATTTTAGAAAATCCCAGTTCCAATTCCCTAGCAATAATAATCAGTTTAGCAAATACTTTCCATATACAGAGCTACCTTTGAGTGCTCTTAGTTTCTGTGTTTATGGAAGTGTCTGTGATTTTTAATATCTTGTAGATTCTTTACTTTTCTCATTTGCCAGTCACTGATGTTGGTTTGTTTAGCACCGTGCTTTAATTAGCTTTTCTGTGATTTCAGTTGATGATAAATATTTTCCCAATAGACTGTGAAGCCTGATACAAAGTGAGAATAGTATTTGGTGCATGTCTACTTAGTTTTATGCTTTTAGAAGTGTTCAGATGCTCCAAGAAGCTTTTCTATTTGAAAGTACTTAGTTAAACAGTTTCAAAAACTGAGTTTCAAACCTGATGAAAAGTGTAGAACACGTTAAAGGTGTTCTGCCTGTTTTGAAATATATAAATGATCCTAGACAGTTTAGCTATCATTTGAGTCTTGTGATGAAAATAATATTCTTGTCAAGGCCTGTAAGGAGGGTAGTACTATATGAACAAGTAGTTGCATTGAATAAAAGCAATAGAAGGTGAGTGGATGGTTTTGATTGGGTGCTCTGCACTTAAAAAGGAGCAGAGATAGGTAGCTGGTTGATAATATTTCTTTTACTTTTTTTTTTTTTTTTTTTTTTTTTAAACAAGCCTTGTTTCAAAGGTACAAGTTAGTAGGAATTCTTTTGGCTCAAGAAAGCACTATGCATAATCCTCTGGCTCCCTCTTCAGAATGCTGCTGTCATAGGTTCTGTTACAGTGGAAAGCTGTGTGCAGGAGTCAGTTCATGCAGTGATTGATAAACTGGGATTAGTAAAACCAAAATGAAAAACATGTTATACATGTGAAACCTTATAAAAATAAATGTAAATATAAAGTGACTGAATTAAAACTCCAGCTCATTTTGCCTCCTTGTACAAGGAAGTTTCTTATACTTCAGTGATGAGAATGGATTTTGTTGATATTTAAGTAAAACATACCAGAAACAGCTGTAAAATGAATTGGGGTCTATCAGTTCAAGAAAGTATTATGTGGCTATTTTTATATTTTAGAAGAAAGCCTCTAACTACATTTTGAGAACCCAAAATTGGAATTTTGTTTTACAAATTTAATTGTTTGCTAGAAGTTAAGACTGTATTTAATTGCCTGGAGTAGGAAATGTTTTTTTAGTACTCTTCTGCTCCATAATCTCCTTTGAGAACTTCAGCTGAACTGGTGAGAAAGGGTTATTCAGGGACAATAGAAATTCTTTCTTCAGTTCAGTAATCCAGTTCATACTCTACGAAAAGCCATAGCTAGGTTTTTTTGGGCTGTAGTGGTTTTGGGTTGTTGGGGGTTTTTTTGTTTGGTTTTGGTTTTGGTTTTTCTTGTTGGTGGTTGTCTTTTTTTTGTTGTTGGTTGGTTGGTTTTTCTTTTTGATTGTTTTTTTTGGTCTGGGGTGGGGGTTTTTTATTGGTTTTTTTGGGGTTTTTTTGTTTTGGTAGGGTGTTTTTTGCTGGTTTTTTTGGGGTTTTTTTTTGGTTGGTTTCGTTTTTTGTTTTCTTGTCTTTTCCTGAAGTAACATTTGAACAGTGACAGTGACACAGTGCAGTGTCTCATACAGAATTCTTCAGGAAGGCTGAACCTTCTGATGTGTTGGTTTGTTCCTCTTCAGCACTGAATTATGGACCAGAGGGGATTCTGGTCTGTTACAAAGAGCTTTGACACCAACCAAATACTTTCTGCTCTTCCTGCACATCCCTCACCTGTTTGTCATATTTACATTTAGAGCTACTGCTATGGAAATGAAACCATACCACCACAGAAATATAGAAACCCCTTAGAAAGGTCCCTTCCCTATTTTCATTTCTGAAAGTATTATGTGGGAAAGAACTGCTTATGAAATCCAGTGAGACATACAAATGGACACCTCTTTCTCACCACTTGCTCCTTGTCTGGCTTGCTCTTTACTTCATGATCGATTGTATCTGTTACTAGAACCCATCTTTTGGCAATGGTGCTTCAACTTAATGGAGAATATGTTTTGACTTCCTTTACCATAACATTTGGATTGAATTGTAACAGCAGTAGATTGCACAATTAGTTTTGTTGTAGATTTTTCAATAGCTCTTTTTTATTACTTCCCTGCGATAACTCCCAAATGTAATCAAAAGAGTTTACACAATGGAGAAGTAAAAATGTAAAATCCATACCAGACCAAAGGTACTGAGTTTTATCAGCAGTCTGCGTGGTCTCCCACAATGTTCAACAGCAGATGCTCGAGGAAGTAGAAAAATGGTGCAAAGATGGAGTGATCTTTTATTTAAAAAAATCGTTTTGTTTAGCACTTTCTCACCTCACAGTGATATGAAGGGCAGGAATTACCTTGAGTCAGAAATGATATTGTGATGTTTAATATTTCTTAATGGAGTTCTACTATTTATTTTGCCCAAGGAATTCGAATTAATGTAAATCTTTATCATTCAGTCTTGCATCAATGTAGTTAAATGCTCCTGTGCGAAGTTTCCCAGTGCATGTTCTTCAGGCCTTAACTCACCTGAGCAGGAGCCTGTCTCTGCCCATGTTTATTCTTTCCTTTCTTCCACATACATTTTTTGGCCTGTCTTTCCTCCTTGTGAGGCTCATCCCTCTTAGTCTGCTTAGTTCCTTTCAGTGTTTTTGTGAGGGAGAGAACTTCTTGGAAAACCAGTAATTTAATGTGGACTTCCTCTCCCCATATGCTTGTTCATCTCCTGGAGGTGGGAGTTTTTCAAAGTAAAATTGTCTTTTTATAAAACCTGTTTCTTGTTCAGCATTTTGTATTCATCCACATGTCCACCAGTTCTGTTCTGCACTGTAGTTCCTACAAATTTCCTGGGGAATATGTGAGCAATATTGCTGCTGGTGCATAATTGAATTCTCAGTTCTCTCTGTAGCTTACTAAAAATAGCTATTATATTTGCTTTTCATTCTTCCCGTAGTGTTGAGGCTGGTATAAATAAGAAGCTTTACTTTGCAGCTATATAGTTTGCCTGTTTTATTCTTTTGTACGTGAATCTAACTTGCCATTGTGCATGTTATCAGGTTTTAAGAATTCTGCTGTTAGATTTGGAATAAATCCTCTGAAGCAGAGAAGATAGAAAATTCTTCTATGAGAACTTCTTCAAGCATGGCAGTGATGAGCTGAGATGCAAAAAGAAGTAATTTACTTTTTGGGGCTGGCTTATCTCTCAGTGCTCTTATACTGTGATGATCTGGAGAACCTTGCAGACTCAGTGAGATGCTCCTTGCTCTGAAATTTTGAAAGAGGCTTTTATTACTTTTCCCTTGAAAAATCTCATTCCAGAAGGCCTTATTGTTATCAAGTTCAGACAATTGTATGGTGGTCAAATAATTTTTTTTCTATTATATTTTCATTATATTTCAGCTTTGTGAATAATGGAATGAGAAAGGGTGTTTTATTTCCAATAATTTCTGCCATCCTTTTTAACCTTGCCAGCTTTCTTGCTTTTCTAAAGCCTTTCTGAGTCATCTTTCATTCATAAACGTATCTTGGCTCTGACCTTGGTTATTTTTCGTCTGGCTACCCATGGAACAAAGCTGTTCTGTAAGTGCAACTTAAAAATAGTCTAAAGTTGATCAAAATTCTGAAATATTATTTTTATTTTTTTTTACTTAACCACATATGCAGAATTAATTCTCACTAACTTAAACATTCTTCAGGTTTCTGTGGGTATAATTAAAGTATAATCAGTGAGTAGTGTTTTTCTTCTCTAAACTATTTAATTTTTTTGTGCTTGTGTTCTTCAGTGTTTGCAGGGTAATATATCTGAACAAAACTGTTGTAGAGGAAGGAAATTTTAAGGCTTTAACTTTAGTGATGTGTTTTCTAGGTCCAGCATGTAAAGGCTATCCTTCAACCTCTCTTCACAGTATTTGTACTTCTGTTCCCTTACTTAATATGCAGAAGTAGACAGGAATTTCACTGGGCTCAGAACCATGTGCTAAAATTCTGGTAATTTTTGAGTGGGAAATAAACATAGAATTTAATGAGTGCTGTGGGTTCCAGTGAAAGTGTACAAATTCTGGGAGTCTGATGTAAGTCTTCTGTGTTTATCCTGGAAAAAGTTTGCCTCAAGGTCACTTTAGGCATAGACAACTGCAGGTGACTGCCTGGGAATGCAGTGCAGGGTGGGATTCAGCCCTGGGAGCCCTTCAGGCTGTGCCTCCTCAGAGCTGAGATCACACGTGCTTTTCTCCTGGCAAGTGCTGCCGTGCAGCAAAGGGCTGCTGCAAAGCTGCTGTGGCTGCCATTCCTCCCTCAGCTGCTTGGATCTGCATCTCCAGAGGCGTTCCTGTTACTTCTTCTGAACACTTAACGTTTCCTCAGTATACCTCTTAGAGCTCAGACGTAATGGATGCCACAACTTTGCTGTGCACTGAGCCTCATGAGGGTTTTCTCAAACCAAAGGGAAATTCTGTGCTGAATACTGCCCAGAATTGAAGGAGATGCACAGCTTTCAGCTCAGAAAATACCACAGCTGTATCCAGGCCAGTACATTGCTTTATGCCACATCTGCCATGCTCTAGTGGGGTTCTCAGCTCAGGTGCTGGTGGCCTTGCCAGATCCCACTGGGAAGGGAATGATTAGTGAGGCCCCTTTGAAGGGAGCTGCATTCGTCAGTGGGTGCAGAGCCCATCCTCAGCTGTCTGTGATTCTGGCATGTCTCAGGGAGCTGCTGAAGGAGCAGGATGTCTGCCTGGGGAAGCTGTTCTATTTTCATCTCAGTGCTGAGCGTTGCTTACGGTATTGAAAAGACATGATTCAGTTCTGGAAGACAAACCTTATTCCTTGCATGTACTGCTGTCAGTGATCCTGTCTCACTTTCAGGGTTATTAAAGTCTTGTATGAGGACTTGTATCTAAGATTAAAGTAAATATTGTCGTGCCCATTACAGCTTTCTGTATGCAAAGGAAGGTCTGTTAGGACACTGAGAAGTAGTTACTGAGTTTGCATGAGATACCTAAAGATTAAAGGATGCTCTTTGCTCTAAGCATGTCGGCTTTCACGTGTCGTATTTTAGCGTAGGCTACATTGCAGATTTAATTTTTCAAGTATGTGCATTTAAGGTCAAGTAGGGAACTGCCTTACCTCTTCAACAGAAAATATTTTATCTCCTTTTACAAAATTTACATTGATACTTGTGTAGAAATTGAAAATTTGTTATTCTTACAGAGTACTTGCATTTTGTGTGCCTATGCGTGGTAATTACAGAAGTAAATACAGAAGTATTCCTTTTTCTTCACCATCAAAGCTTAATTTCTAGATTTAGGTGATTTTTAGTCTGGGATTCTTGAGAATTTCCTCTTTATTGTTCTAAGACAATGATCTGCTTCCTGCTTCCTCTTTCTGACCAGGAATTTCTTTTGCCTTTCCACAGATAAAGGAAACAAACTTCTTCAGCTCTTTGTCGCTCTCTTTATGAAGTAGTTTTTAAAAGTGCTCTATGAAGCAACAGAGGGCTTAAAATGCTGGGAAATACTGTGGAGTAAAAAGTGCTTCACAGGCAAAGGGAGGGATTCCATCTAGGAGGGCTCTTTCCAACCTTCCATTATCCTTCTTTTTCCTTCAGCACAGTTGGGTACTCTTGAGCTTTACTCACTCAAGACTGCCTAAGCTAAAGCTCCTTCATAGATAAAGTCCTTTGTGTATGTTTATGTAAAAGCTTTTACATCAAAACAAAATGCATATTTTTTTTGTTATTGTAGTGGTTTCCTTGGGTTCAGTGCTAAGCTATTTGATTAAAACTGTATGCTTGTGGAACAGTTTTCTTAAAAACATACAGCTTGAATTGCAACTCTGTATTAGCACGTGATCAAATATTTGGCCTTTTGAAAACCTCGGTATTAATGTCTGATTTTTAGAATGTGACTGGTGTGCTGTGTGAACTTTGGGGCTTGGTAATGGTAAATAAGGAGTGTAATTTTTTTTTAACAGATTTGGACATTTTTTGTTGGAACTTTGGTGCACTGTTGCTTGAGTATCTGCAATACTTTAGAAGAGTTAACTGTTTAACTCTTTATCAGCTGTTTGTTAATGTCCAAATAGATTTGTGCATTGTGAGACATTATTCATGAGACTTGTTTGAAACTTGTGACCTTTTTCCTTTTCTTCTGAGTCATACTTGTAATTCAGATGCTCTCAGGCAATATCACAACTTGAATAAAATAAAACTTGCAGATTTTGGGGGAAAAAACATGATACCTACTGGCAACTATTCCCTCTTTCCCTTCCTCCCTTGTGCTGTAGCTCTGTGGTTTTGTGTTTGTGGTTTGCAGAAAAAAGCCCATATAGTAAGGCTAGGAGACCCATTAAAGTGAAATATTGATTTAATTAATAACAGTAATATCCTCTAAGAGAGATAAAGGTGATAAAGTCTTTCCCAAAGGCCTGTAGAGGTAAATTTTCTACTTAGAGATACTAAAATGGAAGTAACAAAAATTATATGAACACATGCCAGAAAGGAAAGTAAATAGAAGCAGGAAAGACATTTCATATACAATACTCTCTAATTCATTCTTGAGTCAAGGATTTTTGTCACTTTCACTGCCTTCAATTGCATCTTCTCGGTTCTGAGCTCTCTGTATGTGCCGTTTGCTATTAAATGCATTGAAATGAGTCCTTGGCTGTGTACCAATACACATTCCATTATCTGGGATAACTCAGTTTATAAAGCAGGCAAAAAAAGAACCTTTGTAAGATGTTTCTTGTTTTGAACTTGCAGTCAGATTCAGACTTGGTCTCCTTACTTTTATATCTGATACTTTTGCCTTTTTTTTCTGTAAAAATGTTCAGTATTTCAAATGAAAAGTTCATGTAGGCATGAAAGTTCCTGTAGTGGGCAGCTATAGATTCCAATGTTGTTTACAAAAGGAGCTTGTGTTGTTTCACTGATGTATTATTGATCTTATTACTCTGTCAATAGCTGCAGAGCTTTCTTCATCCATGCAGTACAAATTCAACTTGCTGATTTAAAAAGCATATATATGCCTTTTGCTAAATAGTTGTTTTTAATCTTAAAATTATTTTAATTTTCGGTAAATGTGTTGACTTGTGGCTTTTCTCAAAGTACTGTTTGTTGCTTAGTTTGTTGCTAAGTTGCAATAAGCTTAAAATTATAATTGGCTGGCTACAAAAAACCTTCCTGACTTTTGATTTTTCTTTGCAGATCATGTTCAAAATGAAGAAAACTATGCACAAGTACTAGATAAATTTGGAAGTAATTTTTTAAGTCGGGATAATCCAGATCTTGGCACAGCTTTTGTAAAATTTTCCACGCTTACTAAAGAATTATCAACACTGTTGAAGAACCTGGTGAGGAGTTTCAAACTTTCTTAGCTTTTAACTTGTTTCAAAATAAAGTATAATACAACAACTGCATGATCATGATGACTAATGATACTTTTTGAGATGCTTTCAGTTTTTTTCAAAAACAAAACTAACAGTTTCTGTAGAGAGGATCTCTAAAGGGCATTATTACACACTCTCTGTGTTTGATTGTTAATTGGCAGTTAAGAAGGTAAATATAAATGTTGAGACATCACTTGAGACATCGTTCTCAAGTGATTGATGGTGATACATACCTCATGGACCTTAATTTTAAATCATCCCTTAACTTGAAGTCTTTCTAGTTAAAAATACAGTATCATCAGTTATGGCTGTTTTGTTTTACCACAAAAGGAGAAACGTTCACTTTTTGGAAGAAAAATAACAATTTGAGCATGTTTAAATGGTGTTAACAATCTGCTCTCCCTGCAGTATATAAAGCATCCATTGCTTAAATACCAGTGTTTTGAAGGTAGTTTAAAGGTTTGTCTCATTTAAAGTTTGCTTAGGCCTTTTATTTCTGAAAGCTGCATAATAAAACTACAGTCATAGCAAATATCTTTGAACACTGAAAGTAATGAAGCCACATTTCTTGTGAAATCATATTTCATGGGCTTTGTAGCTGTTACATTCAGAAAGTCATGGCTTAAATTTTACGTTTTTCTTATAGCTGGGCTTATTTCCAAGCTTTTTTTGGTGCGTGAAGTACAAGTGGTGTTAGAGACTTGTCTTCCCAGAGTCCCTCACACAACCATAACTGCTGTAGGTCACACCAAAGGTCCCTGTAGCAAAGTTCCCTGGCTTTGACAGTTGCCCAAGATTGAGTCTTCTGCTTTCCTCTGTAGTGACTTCTGTCACTCTGGGTTATTTTGACCTCCTTTAATTTAAATTTAGCACACAATTAAAAATAAGTATTTTAAAATATGAATTACAGTGAAGTTTGAAAACAGTTTGGGACTAGAACTCAGTGTTTTTGAAGCTTTTTGGACTTGGTCATTCCTATCAGGGCATCCACAGAAATTTTTAACCTATTTCAACTAGCAAACAAGATGTCAGGTTTTGTTTATTTATTTGTTTATTTGTTCATTTAAAATAATGCTGATCAAGAGGAAAAAGCACTTTTAATTTAAGAAGCCACACTTATTCAGAATGTTATACTACTAAAGCTAGATTATGAAGCATTATCTATCTAAATTCTTGTTGACAGGATTCAGAATAGGCTGTCCACTAATTTACGTCATTCATCAGTCTCAAATAGACAACAAACTTACTTTACAACTGTCTCAGCAGTCTAAAACAATTTATTTTTCTCCTTTCTTCTCCTCAAGATAGAAAATGTGCTTTGTTGTTCTTGGGCATCATTCAGTTTAATAAGATTACGTTGAAAGAAAAAAAAAAGACATTTATAATATCAAAATAGAAGCTGAGGTCCATTGAAAGAGCAGTTGAGAGGAGGACTCTGTAATGTCACTGATAAAGCCCCAAAGTAGGTGCTGAGGCTTATGGTGATAAAATTAATTGGAAAAATGGCAGGAGTTGTTAAGATGAATAACAGGATAATAGGTTTGGGGTTTTGGGGTTCTTTAACCTAGAACAGGTTGTTGATGCCTTATTTAAAAAAGGTACAATAAAATAATGAATGGTCTTCAAAGACTTAAATATGAATAAGGACTAGAGATACACAGTAGATAATGAGAAAAATGCTTCACAAATTTGGATCCTTTCTGTTAAATCTTTGAACTTCAACTATGATTCATTAAAATTTTCATATGAATTGTGATAATATGGATATTTCATGAGAAGGAGGATACAAAATAACTTATTTTCTTCTTTGTCACTTACAGAGTAACTGCTTTTAGAGTGATAGTCACTTAATTATGAAGTAAAACCAGCAACTTTTATTAGATACACAACTTTTGGAAAGCATAATTTTGAAATGATTGCTCAGCACACAAGGGCAAGAATAAAAGCATGTCCATTAATCATTTTAACAAGGCCAAATAAGTTGCTCTGCAGTTTGTACTATTAAATGTTGATGTTATGACTAAATATAATGTCTGAAACATAAAATCTATGAATATAATAATTAAATTGTTGAATCATTGTTATTAATATTAACTTATAAGAAGGACACACAGTGACCCCTTCTGTAAGGTTTTATAGTTATGTTTTACATTGGGATCGGTCATTGCCAACACTGGTCTATGCTTTCAGCAAACTCTGAGTGTCCAACCAGAATCAGTTTCTCTGGTTTTTAATTCTACCTCTTTTCCCATTTCAGGTTTCATTCTTTATGCAGTAATTCATTATAATAGTGCATTTAAAAGATATATAAAAACCTCTGTATATGAAAATGAGTGTGTCAATATCTTTACATTGATCTAGATGAGGTTTTGGCAGAACATTTGTAGCACTTTCAGATTACTTTTTTTTAAAATTTGCATGGTGCTTGCCTTTTTCCAAGTGTTTAAAGCCTGTTTTTCTCTACATCTCTTTCCTGCAAATGTCCTCAGATAATCTTTGCAGGCAAATTATCTTTTGTTCACAATCCTCACCAAATTGCCATATGTGTTTCCCTATGTTAAGGGTTTTTTCCTTTATTTTGCCCTATATGTGAGACTGTTTTGCTTTATCAGATGTGTTTCCTATTCATTTGGGCTACTGTTTTATCAAGTCTTCAAGAATGTAATAAATGGTTCCAAATCCTTACCGTATTGGAGTGGTACACTGCTATTTAGCTTTAATGTTTTAGGTTTTTTTAATAGCTGACATACTAGCTGGCTACTGTTCAGTCATTTCAAGCCAAAAATTAATGGCTTGAATTAGTTATCCTTAATGAATACACCTGTAAAAATGAAAAAAAGCTGCGATGTCTTTTGAATATATGAGGAGTTTGAGTGGAACTAGACCTGGAAAACCTGTTTGAGTGGTTGTTTTGGTATTCTTGTCAATAATCAAATAGGCATGAACTCAGTGGGGTGAAATTTAAACTCATGAGAGTTTGAGGAGATGTCACATTTGCACAATGGACAAGGAGAGATCAATGTTCCCAAAAAGGGGGGGATATGCAAAGAGCTGGTGATTCTGTTGGCTCCTTCTCTTCGTGGTTGAATTAACACGTGCTTTGTGTTGCCCGCTTGTGGCACAGCAGGTCCTTGCTTCTTACTCAGGAGGCTGTAGGAGATATTTGTACCCAAATGTTTGTTTCAAGAGGATGACTATTACCTTGAAGTGCTTTCAGAACTTTGCTTATGTGTAAAATTCTGGGTTTAGGTCACCTTGTTTAAGTAAACGTTCATTGCAATATTTATATTTCTCATGCAAGTAAATGTTTATTAATTCTTCCCAGACCTGAATTTAGTATTAATTTAGAAATGTGAGGTGATTGCAACTTGATTAATGAATTTTCAAAGACTTGTTGGCAGTTGTTTGATAAGATCATAATAAATCCTTTTGAATGATAATGTTTTTGTTTTTAGCTCCAGGGTTTAAGCCACAATGTTATTTTCACTTTGGATTCTCTCTTAAAAGGAGATTTGAAAGGTGTTAAAGGGGTAAGTGTTGCAAACTAAGTTTTTCTTTCATGTTCAGCTGTCTAGTGACTGTTCTCTTTTCACTTGTGAGATTATTTCTTATGTTGGCATTTATTAATATTCTGTATTTAGTACAAAGAACAAAATTGTCATGACTGCAATGCTTCTTGAAAATTTCATTGTAAATTACTGTGTTAATTTGCACAGGAGACCAATACTTTACAAGATTCAAACCCAATATTTTTTTTCCAACTTCCCAGTATTTTCCAACTGCTTTCTGAAAAGTTTTAAAGATAACAGTATTTTTGTTGCTATTTATTACTTGATAACTACAAAAACAAAGTTTTAAAAATGTTCTAAGAAAATTTTCTATTTCCTAAGGACCTCAAGAAACCTTTTGACAAAGCCTGGAAAGATTATGAAACCAAATTGTAAGTATTTTTCTCCCACTTTGATTTGGTTTTTGTGGTGTTGGGGTTTTTTTTAACGAATTACTATTAGTAGTAGTATTAGCATTAGTATTAGTGGTATTAGTAATATTATTATTAGTAGTAGTATTATTATTACATAATTATTGATTGTTTTCCCCAAGTAACACACAAACTAGAGAACAGAGTTGAAGGAAGGGTGGTTTCATGGCTCAATAGCTTCTGGAGACTTAAAATATACAGGATTTGGTAGACAAGTTGATCTTCAGAATATCTTCTTTGATACTTCTTAATTATTATTTTTTCCCTAAATAATGCTAGATCAAACTTTGGTAGAAGGAATTCTCTAAAATGTTTTCTAATTAAAATTTCAGTACAAAGATTGAAAAGGAAAAAAGAGAACATGCAAAACAGCATGGGATGATAAGAACTGAGATAACAGGAGCTGAGATAGCAGAGGAAATGGAGAAGGAAAGGCGGCTGTTTCAGCTACAGATGTGTGAAGTAAGAAACAAATTTCAGTTTTTCATTGCAACACCATAACTTATTATTAACAGACCTTGTGGGCCTTACTTGTGGGTGGTGAAATCTTCTTTGTTGTTTAATGGGGATGGAGGGAGGAAATTATTTTAATGTGACTCAGTACAGCCATATAAAGATAATTATTTTAGCAACTCTTCTACAAAACTTGGCTTCTTTTTGTTTTATTCCTTTTCCTTGTTTTTAGACTGTTGTGGGAAGGTTCTTGGGCTGAGAATACACTGTGGAAATATTTCTTATTTTATCAGGTTTATTGTTGAGCAGTATTTTGATATCTTTCTTCCAATATGCTTTCTGACTCCTTCTAAAATTTCTAATAGAGGGATGAATGATAATGATAACCTTAGTTCCATAAAACTGATTTTCTGTATTAATAGTTCTTTTTATTACACTTTAGTGGGGATTACTTTAAATTGCACAGTGTTTGTACTTTCAGAATATTTCAGTAATGACTACAGTAGCATTAAAAAAGGGAAATCTTTAGACAGTTGTAAAGGATGAAACTTTTTTCTTGGATTTGCTTTATGTTTTGGGATGTTTAAATTTTATGGAATGGCCAGATAAACTGTTATCTGTTTTAAAATTTGTTTAGCAGTGGTGGAGTGGTGTTTTATGGGTCAGCACCCAGGTTAAACACAGAGTTTAATTCATTGAGCAAATGATGTTTTATTGAAGGTTGTGATACATGGTTGTCAACACGTTTTCTATTGTCTATACAGTATCTTATTAAGGTTAATGAAATCAAGACAAAAAAGGGTGTGGACCTTCTGCAGAACCTTATTAAATATTATCATGCACAATGCAAGTAAGTGCTGCAATGCTTGAAACTTTAGTTACAATTTTCTCTTTTACACAAGATCTTTTTTCCCTTTGTTTGAATGCATCAGGACTTTTTTTCATAATTGTGATGTGCCAGGTGTCTGAATCTTCCTCTTCTGAGGCTGTAGACTTCCAGTAGAGAGTGTCAGAGTGAGTTCGTGGGGCAGTGATGGAGAAAGAGGCCAAAGGAAAACCTTTCATGTTGCGTACAAAAATTAATTTTACTTCCTGAGGCATAGATCTAGAATGCATTTCTATAAATATCTTGTTTATTCTAATTAATAGTTTTTTGTCTTTTATTTAAATTTTAAAACCACTGTGAAAGCCAGTAATTTCTTTGAATTTCCTTGAGGTGAAACTGGTAAGATACAACCTTGTCATCAGTAAAACCACAAAGGCAAACACACAGGAACTTAAGTTAAACACAGGAGAAAGATTTTAGAAATTACTGAAGGAGAAACGTGTTGGCTAGAGCAGTAACAAAAATAAGCTAAGCTATATTCTCTCTAATTTGATATTTGTTTAAGTCACAATGGTGTTTCTCCACTGTTGAAAGATACTGTACTTTAAACTTATAGGAAGGGGTTTTTTGTTGGGGTTTTTAGTTGTTTCATTCTTAGTTTAGTTTTGAGCATGAAAGAAGATGGATATGTTTTATTGGGTGTGCTGTTTTTTCTCCATGAGATAATCTACCTTGTGTTATGAATTAGATATATTCCTGATAAAGCAAAGGTATTTTTCATTCCAGTTTCTTCCAAGATGGCTTGAAAACAGCTGATAAACTTAAACAATATATTGAAAAGTTGGCTGCTGACTTATATAATGTAAGTTTACTTACAAATAGCTTTATATCTGAAAATGAAAATATTTTGTTTATATAAGTACATTTTAAATATAACTGCAAGGATCTGTATTTAATTTGCATCTTATAAATGAAAAGTGTGTTATTTGGAACTGAACATAGCTAGATGAAGAAAAGACATCTTGACTGTTAAACTTCATATGCAGTTTTTAGAGCTATTAAGAAAAGTAGCTTTCATTCTAGTACTAATTCAATCAAACATTAAGATGAAACTACTTTTAAGTGTGAATATTGGAATCAGCTTATATTATTAGCATTAATTTTAGTACATTTCCACTTTTTAAAACCAGATTACTTAATGATAGCCCCAAGGTTTTAAAATGAATTAATTTGTGATGTTCATTGAAGAACATGGAATCAAAGACCACTTGACACCCAAGTGTTTTTGTATTCTATAATCAGAATTACAATAATCCCATTTGCTATTGTCATTTGTTGCTAAATTAAACTGCGTTTTCATTCCTTAAGTAATCCATCAAATTTATTGTAGTTATTTTAATATTTCAGAGGCTAATTTAGTTGCATTAAATGTAGTAAGCCATTACAATGTAACAGAACAAACAGTGCATGTGGAGTTATACATTCATTTTAATTTGCAAGGAGTACATGCATAGAAGGTAAAGATAAAAGAATGGAGTGGTCCATGAAAATAAACTCAGCTGTTACAAAAACACAAAATAATTGGGCTAGTTGTTTAGAATATCTAAAATGATATATTGAAATGCATAAAACATGAAAATTAAAGTTCCATCCAGCAAGCATAAAATGGCAATCTCTTTCTATAGATAAAGCAGACACAAGATGAAGAAAAGAAACAACTTACAGCTCTTCGAGATTTGATAAAATCTTCTCTGCAGCTTGATCAGAAGGAGGTAAATAATTTAGACATGTTATTCTTGGAGATAATGTAAATTTGTGAATTTTACATTCAGAAATTGGTTTAATTAATGTTCAATTTGTGTAATTATTGGTTCAAAAGAGTTGGACTTTGAACATTATGTCAAAACTAATATTTACAACTACATATTAACAAACAATATTTTTACATTCATTTTTTGTTTCCATTTTATATATTAAAAGAAATTATTCTTTTTTTTAATGTACTGTAAGAACGGTTGTAATGGGTCAGATAAATCCTTCATCTAGCCCAGCATCCTGTCTCTGACAATGATAAAGAATGATTGTTCAGGAAAAAAAATAAAGAGAAAGGATGCACACTTCCTTCTTGTGTTCTGCTATCTTCCAGCCAGTTTGTGTTCAGGATTTTCCTGACCCAGGTGATCCCAAGGCAGAATGAGAACCAGAGACTTGCCTTTGCCTATGGTTTGCACCTTACTATTCATCTGCTAACTCGGGTGGATTTTGTGCTGTTGTTCTTTCCAAACTCCTTTTGCTAATAGTATCTGGTAAGGAATAATATTTGCTATTCAGACAGCAGCGTCTGAGACAGGGCAGTTGAAAAGTAAAGTTCATCATCACATGCACTGGTATCAAAAGTGGGGGAACACACATGTGATGTCCATTGCAGATGTTCTGGAATACTTCTTGAACTAGGAGATAACATCATAACACACATCACAGCTTTTACCTGAGATAATGCGACTTTTCAAAATCATAGTGCCTGAGACAAATACTGAGTATCCCATGGTGACAGTGACTGTTGGGAGGGTGAGTGTAGCTTTCCTTCAGGAAAAGTTTGCTTACCCTCTGTTCAGTTTTCTTGTAGATATATAAGACATTCATATTTACAGGGTGTCTGTTATTAAATACGAATTATAACTAAACATTAGACAGATGCCATTCTGCTGAATATATATGATCATCCAAATATATGACTGGACAGTATTGCCAATATCATGTATACATAAAAACATAATTTACAACCAGGTTACTGAGTCAGCCAACTGATGCCAGTTAATAGAGGGTGTTGAGAGTAAAATGCAGGGCAATAAACACTGATACTTCCCCAGAATACCCTCCCATTAGTGGCTTGACTGGCTTGGAAGTCTTTGAATTTGTGCAGTTGCTTTTTGAAGAAGTGTAAACCATCAGCTTATGTTACAGCTGTGCCTTCCCCACAATGGCTGCATGTTGTGTGGAAAAATCTTTCCCCTTTTATTTGTTTTGAACTTTCAGATCTGTATACCCTATTCAGGATCTGAGTGTGTGTGAATTTATGATATCCTCACTAGATACTTTTTGATCTTTTTTTTCTTTTTTTTTATTTTTCCATATAAAACCTAACCTTGACTTGCTTTTTGGCCAGAGGAGGTGTGTAAGTTTAATAATCTGTAAAGCTATAACCATATCATCCTGTTTCTGAATCTTCATGGTGAGCTCTCAGTATCTTATTCTTCCCCTCTGCATCACTTGGCATTTTTTTATGCTGGTCTTCACCTGTCATTTGTTGTCAAGCTACTCACTATCATTGAGTTCCTGAGAAATTCTTCAGTCAGCCTTTCTTGAGTATCTTGAATAATTTAATAGCATCTAACAAACTTTGTCAGTTTGTTGTTCACCCTTCTCCAGATTGTTTGTGTTAGACACCACATGTGCTGGCGCAGCTTTCTGTGAAACTCATTGGGCTGTTTAGTGCTTTTAACCTGTTAACTCAGCTGAGGACTTCTCCTCTTGTCCTGTGGCAATGTAATTCTTTCCTTTTCATAAGGAAGGATAAGTGCCCATTGAAGGTCCAGGTACCCTGCATCAGTCATCATTTACTTACTGATTCCTCCAGTGAATTCCAGGAAATTTTTGACACAACCTCTCTGTACAAAAGATGCACTGATTTTCCAGTGTATGTAATAATATATACTCTTCAAATAAAATATACTCTTGAAAGTGGTTTTCATTAATATCCCTTGTGTGGTGTGAAGCTAAAAAATCTTTACGCTCCTGGAATTCTTCTGAAACTTTTAAAAAATAAGACTTTAGTAACTGGGCCAAGTATTTTCATGGGCTGTCATGTCCTTTTATAGATTGCCCATTGTGATTATGGCCACTGCGTGTAGATGTGTGGCTTGAAGTTAGTAAATTAACTAATGTGGAATCACAGTTAATAACGAATGATGGATGAGTAATTCCTTACAGTAGTGGTTTTTTTTGTTTTGAATACTTGCTTATGTGTGTTTACATAGCACAAATGTACAACATATAGCAGATAAGCCTTGGCCAGGAGGCTGTTCCACTTCTAATCCCATCATTCTGAAGGACAACACAGCCTTACAACACACTGTACATATTTTTTAGAATTTCTTTCATGTCACAAATGCTGACAGGAGTACTATGGAGCCCCTTTGAATAGATCCCAATTTACTGTAAAAGCTGCCAGCTCTTTCTAGTGCTCAGTTTTCCCTTATCTCATACTTTACAGTCTTTTCTGATTCTCTGTTTGGTATTTTTTTCCCCTGCCATCTCCAATGTGCATGTGGACTTACTAGATCTCTTCCATAATACTTACAGAGCTTTCCATACAGGCATTACATTTGTCATCTCCCTATTACCTAAATCACTGTGAACATAATTCCTGCTTGTTCTTCATCATGAATTGATTCCCAACACACAGAGGGAATCCTCTGTGTTGCTTTCCTCTCATGTACCTTTTTTTCCATACCTGATTATTTGGGAAGCAAAGAAAAACATCTCCTCTCCTGGAAGCTGCATGTGTTGTTGAGTTCATCCTTCTTGACAATCAGCCAGTTCTTGGAAATAAAGTAGGACAAATGTGTCGTTGTTCTTCAGTACAGTGTGTGGTGCATCCATGCCTGCATATGGTACAGTCCATACAAGTCAAGTTTCAAAAGCTGCTCATAGATTATTATAAGGCAGAGTAACATATGAAATACAGTGTTTGGATTTTTGGTTACTTATTTCCTGGACGTGTAGTAAAAATATTGTGTTTTAGTGGAAAGTAAAGTAATGTCATCTAAAATATAAAAGTAAAGTCAAATATCAATGTAAAGTCAAATTTTTAAACTTGAATACATGTTGAAATAAAGTAGCTTCACAGACATCACCAAAATAAATTCTGCAACTGTTCTGACTGTAATTACAGTGTGGGCAAATTCTAGGACTCTTGAAAAATGGTGTGTATATGTGTATATAACATATGTATAGAACATTATAAATATAAAAATAAAGTGTTTGGTTTGAAGATAATCAAAATTGCGTCTTAGAAGAAAGAGGAGCGGTATTGTGATTCTCAGATATCCAGGCCAATCACAGGAGAGAGAGAGACAAATGCTGTAATGAAAGAATCTGCTTTTTTTGATAAAATCACCATTTGATCACATTGCTGTTCAAGTTTCTCTTTCAAAATCAACATGAGGACTTTGACTTATGAAATTCTGCTTGCTACATGACATGAGTCAGAGTGTAATGATGCTGGCAAGTGTTGAGGAGCTTGATAAAACAATGTGTTACTTAGATATTCAGAGTTTAATCCTGAAGCAGCATGGAGCATTCATTACTCCTTGGTTAAGAGACAGCAATGTCTGACATGGCGAGAGTTTTCACCAGTCACCCTCCATCATTGTGTATATCCAACTCTTCAAGTACATAAAGCTGGACTTCATTATTGTGACAGATGGCCTGGTGGATTATGATTAAGTATACATATTCCCACTTATATTAGTGCAATATAATCTCATCGCCGGAAAATTTGTGGTTTAATGGAATTATTGAAGAACATGAAATGAATGGGATTTTATCCAGTGGATTTGTAAAAAAATCAGAAGTACTCTTACCAAACATTGCTTTGGCAGGGAAGCAGTTTGAAATGATAAAATTGAGGCCCTGGTTGTTTGTAGCTATAAATTTCTTTGACCAGAAGAAGAGAGTTGAAACTAGTGATTCCTGTCCAAATTGTAAATTCTGCCACCTTTAACCTCTTCAGAGCTGCTGTGAGATAAGTGAGACATCCTGACATTTTCGAGGTCTCACAATGCAACTCCTGTTTCCCTGTTGCATTTGTTCAAGGTGTTCATTTAGCATTATGGGCATCTGTAATGACCTTACACATTTTTCTGGCATACCTGTCCTTTCATCAGTGAAAAAAATATTACTGTAATCACTGCAATTACCTGGTTCCTGAAAAGCACATCTTGACTGTTTGAATCCTGGGCTGTGCAGCAGTGCCAGGGCTGCAGCTTCGTTGCAGGAAGTACCATTGACATTGGCTCTGTTACAGGCAGTGCCTCTTGTGGCCACTATTGTGCTGTCCTCATGTCAAGTTGGGGCAGATTCTGTTTCTTGGTGCAAGAATGATCTAATTTTAGAAAATTGCTGTGGTTTATGGCTTTTGGAAATAGTATTTTAATGGATATTAGTGTAATTTTAATTGTAGAAAGCATCTGATCTTGTATATTGCAAAATGCTCATATCCTAAGAAGCTTAAATTTTAAAAGAAACCAGGACCTTGATACAGGCTTCTGTTCCCTATTTTTGTCTATTAATTATTTCTACAAATGTAACTTAACAGTACTAAGTTGAATATAGCTAATCTTCAAAATCATGTTTTGTGTCTGTTTTGTCAACTATTTCTTTACATTTTGATTTATTCCCCAAATCTCCATCTGATATGCTATTTGCAACAAGAACTGTATCTCATTATGTTCTTTCCTATGCTAATACCATCAGGACCCTAATTCCAATGGGGATTTGAAATTTGCTTTTAACAGATGAGCTGCTGATTGTGGTGGTGGGAGCGCTGCTGGCAGCCCCCAGCTCGCAGCAGCCTTTGTGCTGCTTCCAACCACAACTGCCACTTTTACCAAAGCACTTCTCTAAACTCTGTGGCAAACTTGTTACAAAATGAAAAACAATTGTAAGCACCCTGAATAAACCAAGAGGGAGTAATCTTCGATATATATTGATTGTGGTAGTAAGGAACTATGCTTTAAAGAGGAAAGGTTATTGACAAGGGAGTAATTGAACTTCCCATTCTTCTGATTTTTTTTTCTTTTTTTTTTTTTTTTTTTTTTTTTTTTTTGGTGGGATGTTGTCAAATTTTTTGCAGGTTATTGTTTCACAGTTATATTTAAAACCAAATTGATGTGCCCTTAATTATAACTTTTTGCATACACTTGAAAAAATTAAAAGCTAACTTTGGGCCTGATCTTTTCAATGGAAAATTCTTTTTCAATGGAAATTCAGAATTAGCTCCAGTGGTGGAGGATACAATATAACTATTATTTTAGGCACTTTAAAGATTATAAAGATTGGAAGGTGTATTAAAATTTGATCCTGCAGTCATCTTAGTTGTTTTGTGAAGCCAATGTCATATGCCAGGTTGCCTGGAATTTTGTTATTTTGTTTTGTTACTTGATGAGAAAAAAACACCAATATGCCTAAAAAAATAGTTCTTGCTTCCTGTCTATTATATCTTTAGAAAGAGGAAACATTGTTTTAACAATGGGGGATACAAAATTTATGTCAAGGAACTTGTTTTTTAAATAAATAATAATTCTTGTTTTAAATTATTTGCTTTTCTTTCCTCTATTGCTTTTGCCTTTCGTGATCGAAGTCTAGGAGAGTAAGTCAATGTTTTAATGAATTTTGGGGATTTTTTTTTCTGATGTGCTTGTAACAAGTTAATCCATTTCACTTAATTGTTTCACTAGATCAGGCCAAAAGTTATTTCAGCTGACTTCATTCGCTAAAACTCATGAATTATATATATTTTTAATTTGAAAAAAAAAAAGTGATTATTAGCATTTGTCTTTGTTTATATATGTGTTCCTTTATATATATGCATGCTGTATTCTGTTGCTTTCTTTTTGAAATTTTATCTTAGCCTTTTACTCTTTGCTTATAAGATTGTACAATATTAAGTATCTGTATTCTGAAAGTCTTTGAGATGCATATTTGCATCAAAGGCCTAATGTATTAATTAAATCTTGAACATGCATCTAGTTCAAGATCACGAGGTGTAAAAGCAGGCTCCCCTATGAATGTAAAACATGCTGTAGGAGTTCTCTCCTTTTTTTAATCTTTATTAATTTGTGATGTTGTAGAGAAGAAAAAATAGACTTAAAGGTTTGAAAAGTTTACTGTGCACTTCAGGAGAACATTAATGCTGTTTTTCCCTTTTTCAGGATTCACAGAGCAGGCAAGGAGGATACAGTATGCATCAGCTTCAGGGGAATAAGGAATATGGCAGTGAGAAGAAAGGTTATCTTTTAAAGAAGAGTGATGGGTATGTTCTGGTAGCACATAATAGTGAAAACTATTACTATGTTCATGCTCTAATTTTAACTGTTTTCTACTGTGGTTGCTTCAGGAACATTCTCCTAATGAATGTGCCACAAGTACATGAGAGTTCCAAGGTGCAAACCTGAACACAGAACTAAATTTAATACAGCAAATATAAAAACCATGACAAGCAAGCATAAAAAAATAAAGTCATAGTTAAAAGAAAGCTATTGTCTTTATAACTCTCTAAAAGATGATTAAGATCTGTCACAAATCTCCATGTTTCTTTTGGTGAGGTGTTTAGTAAAATTTGGACTGCATCTCTTTGTTTTTTAAAGCTAATCGTCTCAAAATGATAATGAGATTTACATGTGTTTTGAAGTCAGGTCTAGTTACTGAACTTGGTATGATATCCTTATGCAGGTTAAGGAAAGTATGGCAAAGAAGGAAGTGCACTGTTAAAAATGGAATTCTTACCATATCACATGCAACGGTAAGTTATTTTTATACTTTTATATGAAAATAGTAAATTAACATTATCCTTTCCTGGTGAATCTGTTGCTGCTGATCTGCTATTGCAAAAAGGATATTACTTCAGCTTCTGACTGTTGAAGTTTTGTGAAACTGCAGCTTATGAAATGAATTTGTCAGTAGTTTTATAAGAAAATGGCAAATGTAATGAACAGACTTCTCAATTAATACTTCGGATGGATTTGCTTATAAGGATTTTCATGGTATATACGTGAAGCATGCAATTTGGAAACTTGGGAAGTATTTGATATTAGGTTAGAGTCTGACAGATGAGTGAATGTGTTCAGTATTTTGAGTGGTTTCAATTAAAAGTTTGAAATGCTGGGAAGTTTTGATCACAGGGAGTTCTTGGAATCAGGCATATATCAGCAGGATTTTCCTAGGAATGCTCAGGCATGAGGTAGCACCAATGTGATCATGGTGGAGGCAGTGCTAGAACTGCCATGTGGGAGTATGACATGACCTTGTTGGAAATGAGAACAGGAGTTGCTCTTGTTAAAGATGGTCCTGTTTCCTCACCCCTTTTCCCCCGTTGCCCCAAATTCCACTGACAGACATCAATTTCTAAAATGTACTGCCTGTATAAAACCAAAATACCTCAAAGATACATTTAGTTATGAAGTTTTAAGTGACTTAATTACAGCACAGAATATTGGTATTGATATTTATTCTGAGTTCTGAAACTCCAGATCTTCAGCTTTCTACTTCCCTTTTAAAGTTTTAGGACTATATCTTTGATTTATTTAAAATGGGAGGAAACTTGGAATATGGGCATGCTATAATGAAAAACTGCGTTATAGTTTTGCCATCGTTGATGAAATGAAATAAAACATATATTAATATTAGCATATTGTTAATTAAAGGGGGAGGGGGGTTTCATCTCTTTCAGATAAAGTGTGGCCACGAAGATTTTAATTTTGTTTAGATTTAGCAATGTGTCCCTTTTAAGAGACCAAGTCAGACCAAGAGCTGCTGGTCTCCAGCTTTTTGAGGGTGGATATGTGTGCATGTCCAAGCTTTAAATGGTATCATACGTGCCCACTCCCCAGAAAGGGGAAATAATCCTAAATCAATACATTTTTAAAGTAAAATAAATTTTCTTTTTAGTCCAACAGGCAACCAGCTAAACTGAATTTATTGACCTGCCAGGTGAAGCCAAATGCTGAAGATAAGAAGTCCTTTGATCTAATATCACGTATGTAGCAACTATAGCACTGTCTTGCATTATGTGGGATTTCTGAAAATGTCAGTGCAAGATGCTTTGAGTAGAACACAAGGCTAGAGTTCAAAGTTCAGGTCTGTGTCCAGACACACACAGTGCCTCCTGAGTGTTCAGAGCCTCTAGTTCTGATGATGGACAAATGGATATAGAACCTTTTCTCCTTCAGTGTGACATAAATACTGTTTGTTTGTGACAAGCCATGAAATGCAGCATATGTGCCGCTCCCTGAGTTCAGAGAGATGTTTAACAGCTTACTGGAACATGCATTAGCTGTATCCACCAGGAAAGGGGAAAGACCTTTGACTTTATCCTATTTTTCAGTCATTGTTGTGCTTTTTGAGTGCTATTTGAGGGAATGGGGAAGACAAGGAGACCCAATTTCTCTTTCTCTCTTATCCCACATTAAAAATACACTTCTGTTTGTGTGAAAATTGGTAGTGCCTTGTCTTCTCAGCATTAAACCTCCTGTGGTTTCCCCTCTTCCCATTTTGGTCTCGTACAGCAGGTATTTGTATCCAGTCTGGTTTTAGAGACTCTTTTGAAGTTGATGAGTCAACTTACTGTTTTCAGGCTTTACATACAGAGTATTAATCAACAAACACTTCCAACATTCTGTATTGAAAAGGACAGTCTAGGAAACCTTTGATTGTGGGAGATAATAGCCACTTCATGTCTCATCTGTTGGTTAGCAAAAAGAATTTTCTTGGCTCAACTAGAGGGAAAAGCTATATAAAAGGAACGAAATAATTTTGCCCTTTTCTCCTAATTATGTTTCAGTTTTGACTTCTGAAAGGGTAAAATTTGATCCATATGTTTATTTTTCTTTAATATTTCAAAACTTAACACTTTTGAAATGCATACAATTGGTGTGAATCAAAATTTACAGTTTCATCTTCCTTTTTTCATTTTTTTTTGGAATTGTTATGCATAGCTATGAAAAAAGGATTAATGATGCCTTTTAAGAGAAATTGCTCTTGAAGGCTTTATCTGCCAAATGGGTTTTAGTACCAATATGTAGACACGTTAACTTTTATCATGTTCCTAATGAAAAGATGTATTTCTTTATTTCAGATAACAGAACATACCACTTTCAAGCAGAAGATGAACAGGAATACGTAGCGTAAGAATGTTTACATTTTTTCAAGTTTATTTTGCCAATAGAGATGTGTAAAATCACACATAACAGTGGAAATCATTTTCTCAGCTAATGCATAAGTAGTGCTTACTGTCTCTTTTTTCTGCTGTTATGAATCTGTAAATGTAAACTATTTTGTGTCACACTACAGAGCTCTTTTAAAACCTAGTGACGTTAAAAACACAACTAAACCAAACCCAACTAACCAAAACCCCATTTAGATTGTGTTTTCTACCAGTACATGGTTTGTGTGAAGTGCTTGGTATGATATTGTAAATCAGATTATTAAGATTGAAATGAAATATTTTTAAATTCTTCTCAAATCTTTTCTGTCAACCCTGTTCTGCAGTTACTTCTTTTCCTCTTGATCCTACCTTTTCCTTGAAATTGAAGATAATAAATAGATAAAAGATTTCCATATGACACATAGAAAATTTGTACAGGCAGTACATTTTTTCTTCTGTAGGCCTAAAAACAAAAAGCAAAGCACATCTCTGGGATTTGTGTACTTCAGAATACAGGAACTTCATTAATGCATGTTTCCAACCAGATTATTTCCTATAAAACAATCTTTCTTCCTGCTGCAGCAGAACTGTTTCCTGAGAACCATGTCCCACTGGTTTTTCCTCCTTTGTCACCAGACAGGTGTTGTGCATGTTGTCTAATGCTCAAGACCTGACAGCTCAAGGAATAAAGCTACTTCTGAAGAGGATAGCAAAAGCTACCTCATTCTTTCCTTAAATATCCACATTCTAGTGGAAGATTGTGTTGCTCCCTGTGTATTTTAAAAGTACCGGGAACATTTGTAGGGTGTTTCACTTGTTTGGTAGTGATGTGTGGCAGTGGCATTGACAGCTCACTTGGGACTCATGGGTGAAATAAAAGGGCTGGAGAATTCTTTGTTGTGCAGGTATTTTCTTCTCATCTTCCACAGCTTTATGTTGGCTCTCACAGTGCAAAGCTGACTTGCTAGTCATGATTACTGCATTCATCCTGGAACTTAATTATTCCAGTAATTTTCTTAGTCGAGAAAAAAATACTGTTATTTCTGATGAGTCATAAGTGTCTGGTACTCTGCCATAAATTAATTTTTACTGTGTTAGTTGGTTTAATAGGTGAAGTGGTTTGTTTGGGGTTTTTTTGTCTTAACACGCGAGCAAAGTAGGGGAAGAATAAATTAGCGATATCCTCCTTCTGAGAGGCAGATCAATAAATTTAGTTTAGCAGGCTGCCTGTTGGACTGTTTTGAAATTCCAGGCTGGTTTCATTTCCCACTAGAACCACTGAAGTTTCGTTTATGACTCTAAAGTCAAGTGGCTGAGAAAATTCCTTGCACTGGAATAAAGAATCCTAGAATATCTTAAGTTGGAAGTGACCCATAAGGATCATTGAGTCCAACTCCCTGCTCCTCCCAGGACTGCCTACAGCTAAATCATGTGACTGAGAGCATTGGCCAGATGCTCCTTGAGCACTAACAGGGTTGACATCATGGCCCTTTCCCCAGGGAGCCTGTTCCAGTGACCGACCACCCTCTCAGTGAAGAACCTTCTCCTGGTGTCCCATCTGGACTTCCCCTGGTGCAGCTTCATTCCTGTTCCTCATGTCCTGGTGCTGATCCCCAGAGAGAGGAGTTCAGCACCTCCCCTTCTGCTGCCCCCCTCAAATGAGTGTGAATGTGCTGATGGGAAACTGCAATGCAACCAAACATTCTGTTTTACTTGTGCAGCCACTGAGTGGGCCCTAGAAAGCTGTATTATCTAAGGTGTCATGGGAACAGCACCCCTCGGAATTCCAACCTTAGTGATTTCAGGGTGTTCTGCAGGGACTACTGGATGTAACTCCTCAGTTAGAGTCGTCATCCTCTTGTTTCAATTTCCTCCTGACTGGTATAGGTGTGCCTCTCTCTTGATCCTTTCCTCTTGTGTTTTGGCCACACAGTTTTAGTGCTGCCTCTGTTCTGTCCTTTTTACTTTGTGAACCAATGGAAAAATAAATGTGCAAATAGATTTTCAAATCACCTTCCTTACAGACTCACATCTAAATAGAGAAAAAAGCAAGATGCATTTATTTTTATTCTAGTTTAACTGACCTTGCATACATTTTTCTAGTGATCATTTTACACTGCTTCCATAAATAGCTCCTCAAACTACATAATATTAATAATAATAATAATTTTTAAAACGAGATTAAAAAAAAACAAAAAAAACCAAACATACAAAGCACTGAAGCCTACTTTCTGTTACAGGTTTATTACTGCTTCCCCTCAAATATTTCCTTCAGGCCAGTGCCTTTCTTGATTTTTATCCAGGCAGCTGTTTGTTGGCCTTTAATTATTGATTGACTGTCCTTAAGTTCTCAGTGGATTATTAGTTTCTCTAGTAGACAAAGTACAGTGTCTAGGGGGAAATGGGGTATGGGTAGTTTGTTTCTGCATGTGCATGTAAATATATATGTATGTCTAGATTGTAAGAAAAGTAACCTGATTCTTTTAACATAGGCAATAATAGCTGCTTTCTGGTTTTTTTTATAATTGTGGATAGGGCTAAACATATTCTGGTGATGAGCTCTGGGTTCTTTTCTATCCTCTTTCTGAAGGCCAAGAGCATATCCTTACCTGCAGGAAATGCCTGGATTATAAACCGAGCTAGATTTAGAAAGTTTTCTATGAAGAAACAGATGTCTAACTTCAGTCTAGATTTTAGCAACAGTCCTCAGATGTTTTTCGCCTTGGAAAGACTGAGTTGGAAGACATTGATCCTATCTGATGCTTCTTCCATACAAAACAAGTTATATCTCAATATTTGAAAAACATTATGCTATTCTTGTTCTGATTATGCATTTACCTGGAAACAACAGTGTTGCAATAGTGATTGTCAGAAGAGACAGATAAATTTTTTCTTCAAAATGAAAAAAAAACAACTATTAGACTAGTTCTTGTTCTTGGGGGAGGATTTTTTATTGACTTGGAAATTATGAAGAAAAATAAGAGAAACCTGAGTGACAGTCTGGTCCGTGCAAGATTAACAAACTCCTTCTATTTCCTGGAGGCACCTATGATCATAGCCAGATTTTTGTTTAGCCTTGCTTCTTCAAAACTGTGAATTTCCAGCAAACAAAATGCCTTAAAGCATAATAAGAAATTGCTTATTCAGAAATTGATATTCAGAAAAACAAGTTTTAGAGACAGTTTGGACCACCTGTTTATTGTATTGGGTAGAATAGTATCATAGACTCGTTTAGGTTGGAAAAGACCTTTAATATCATTGAGTCCAACCATTAATCAAACACTGCCAAGCCCACAACTAAACCATGTCCCCATGTGCCCCATCCACACATCTTTTAAAGCCCTCCAGGGATGGTGGCACAACCACTTCTCTGGGCAGCTTGTTCCAGTGCTTAAAAGCCCACTTTGTGAAAAATTTCTTTCCTAATATCCAATCTAAACCTCCGCTGGCACAACTTGAAGCCATTTCCTCTTGTCCTAAAACAAGAAGGAAAAGCAATTCTGTAAGACTTGATTAATTTTTAAATTACTTGCAAGAACACTACAAAGTGTTACCAGAAGGTTTTTGACTATTCATTTGGCACTGGCAGTACTGTGAAATAAAGCAAATAAATGTTTGGTTTTTTTAATAAAGAACAAAAAAGACTAATACAGATAAGAAAAAGAGAAGACCAGTTAGAAGCAGTTTTATAAACTATTGACATTTAATTAACATACCATATTTACTGACTTGAATTGTTTATTTCTGGGTGTGCAGCCTGCCAGGAAGGCCTGGTGACCAGCTGGGCACTTCTTGATAAGCAGCAGCAGTCATTCAGAGCATGTCTGTCCTTGTGCTTGTGCTGTCAGGGAGGAGCTGCCACTGTGGTGCCTCTTGCTCTGACTCAAGGGTGACCCACTGAGAGTCTTGGACAGAGGCTTCCTCCTACCTGAGCAAACACAACCAAAATAATGATTGCTCTGACAGTTTAGATTCTTGTAATAAGGAAATCTGTATCAAACTAACAGCTGGCTCAGTTGTGTTGTGTTCGTTTTAATTGCATCTAGTAATTTTTTGATTGTTACTGCTTAGTTGAGTTTTATTCAAATTCTTTTTAACAAACAAATCAAATTGTAAAGCTGAAAGAAATTGTCAACAAATGTCAGAATAAATGTTGTTTGTCTGAGTTAAATTATTATTTTACTCTGTGTATTTAACCAAACGTTGATATAATATTAGAAACAAGACACCACTACCTCTTATTTTTTTTAATAGCATTGAATTCCATCATTAAAATTGCAGAAGAATGCCCTCTAGTGTGGGTTCTTCTCATGTAATGAGAAAGATTAATGTACCTTTATTGTTTTCTGCATGTAAACTATGGAGCAAATTTGTGCTCAAGGCTTTCAATTTCTCTTTTATTTTAAGGTTGATTTTTCAAAATTTTTAAATCATTGTAAGCACAATATCCTAGATTATTTTCTGCTCATAAGAATTTAAAAAACATATGTGCATGAAGTATATAATACAGAGTTTCCATTTATTAGTTTAGGCTCTGAGTTTAAGATTGCACACATAAATTTCCCACTGAAATCCTTTAAAGTTAATCTTTTCATTGTTATTTCAGTGAGAAATTATGAATTTCAATCTGAAATTCCCTTAGTTTGTTTAGATGACCATAACCATTTCTGCATATTTCAGAAAACTGATGATGGCAGACAATCTGAATATTGTAAACATGAAATGCATTGAGGACATGGCCAATTTAAAATATTTCTGCGTAAAAAAAAAATAAATTATTTGCAGTAGATCTAAAATCATCTAAAATCACTGTGCCTGGGAGGATTTCTTTTTAACTTGCTCTTTTTCTGAATTAGCAACACTGAATCTGCAATGTGCTTGTCCTTAGCGGAACTGCTTTCCCCTCTTTACTTCCACATGTAGCACAGCAGCTACTGAGAATGGGTTTTGTTTGGTTTTAATTAAAACATTATTGTGTAAACAACAACTTGCAGAGTGATTGGGAGGGGAGGAAATAGTGCCTGAGATATAATTAAAGAGTCTTGATTTATTGCACTCAACTGTTGCTCCTAAAATTTTATGTTGGCTATCGGTATCGTTACTCTCTTGCCATCCTCTCTTCCTTAGCCCCTTGGTTGCCATGGGAACTGTCATTAATTTGGGTATTACAGTCTGACTCTGATTAGTGCACAGAGACCTGCATTTTAAAAGACAACGAGACATCAACACATTCACCAGGGTTCTTGCTGTTTCCTCTGTGAAGAGAGAGATGCATGCTGGAGAAAGTAGAGGGTATCATTTTCTCCAGGATAGACTTTGGGAAGATTTTGGGCACATTTTAAAGCAGTTAAATTTGCAGGAGATTAATTGCCCCCTTTCTCTTCCACCACTTCTGCTTATTTGAGAAACCTGAGAACTTGACTTTAAAGTTGTTCACCAGAGGGATGTTAGAATTCAGACTGTTTGTCTCTTCTCATTCTTACTTACCTTTTCTCAAATCTTTCCTTTTTGTCTCTCACTTTTCCCCCTTCTCAGTCTCTCCCACAATACAGTCCTTCCCTGTAGTCACACTAATATTTTGTTCCTGGCAAGATTTCTACAGTTTATAGATTAACTTGTATTTGCAAATGCAGATCTTCATTAAGGTCTTTATCTTGTGCTAGATGGATATCAGTATTGACTAACAGCAAAGAAGAAGCATTAAATATGGCATTCCGTGGAGAGCAGAGCACAGGTGAAAACAGTTTAGAGGATCTGACAAAAGCCATTATTGATGACATACAGAGATTACCCGGAAATGAAGTCTGTTGTGATTGTGGCTCACCAGGTATCTCCATTTGTTCATGTCATCCATTTCTTGTTGGGAGCAAAGTAATTTCTTTAAAGAAGTGTTTGTAGAGTGCAAATTAATTTTCTAAGTGATGTTTCTCAGTCTTCAACCTGTTTTTAAAAGAACAAATATGACTTTCCTACGTTAGTTCCGTTTAATTCACTAAAATATTTTTGTGTGTTGTCTGTGCTTACTTCCAGCAGTTCAAGCCCCTCTGGAGTTTGAACTGTTCTTGTTGCACTGTGTCTAGATGCTTGTTGCACTTGAATGGAAGTTGCTTGGCATCACTGATCCTGTGCATGCTACTAAGTAGAAGTGAGTAATACTTAGACAATGATTGTGGAAAAATTGACCTGGCCAGGATCTTACTCTGAGGCTTTATCTTGGCATGAGACTACTGGAATTGCACTATCAGAAGTATTCAGAGGTGGAATAAGTAGTCTTGTGCAAAGAATGAGGCCCGGAGTTGAAATCCTATCAGATAATATCTTCAGAAGTACAGAGTTACAGGTCAGTTCTGTGTCACTCAGAGCTTGAGAAGGGGCAGCTGGTCACAGTACACGGAGCTGGTGTGGGAGCTGTGGGAGCTGGCAGTTGTCGCAGCTCTCTCATCTAAAGAGACACATCAAGATGGTGATGCTCATTCGGAACTGAGTAGCTTGTGTGTATCTTGCAGATGCTTGCTGATGCAGAACTGATCCAAATTTGAAATAGCTAGAGCAAATTACAACCTGGGATATAATTATGTCAAATCCTGGGATTGGTTCATTCAATTATTTCATTATGTAAAGCTATAGAAACTTCAGATTACAGTTCCCATTCATCTTTTAATTTGTAGTTAAGTTTTAAGCTTCACCTCTGTACTCCAGCTTGCTGCTTTAAAACTCTTGGCTTAATGCTTCAGCAGTTACTATTTAAGGTCAAGGAAGAGATTAATTTGAAGACATGTACGTGCACAAAGTATGTCTGGAGCTTTTTCTTTTCCTTAAAAACTGGTCATGCTTCTTATGTAGCATTCATAGTATAAAATCTGTTCTACTATTACATGCAGATCTCCTCCATGACAGCATTTTTAATTTTTTTTTCCCTGGGCTAGCCAGCATTCCTCAAATTTTCTACAACATGGTGCTGTTTTACATACTGGAAAGTGCTATGGTTAATCATTTATGAAGAACTGTTTAAAGTTTAAGAAGTAGATTTTAAAACTTCAGGGGTTGTCAAATTTAGGAGATCTGTTACTTTTAAAAACAGGAAGTAATTTGTACAGGAAGAAAATCCTAAATGTATTGAAATACATTCATTCAGTATGCATTAATAAGTCTAAATTCAGTGCCTCTAGGACTGTTCCTAAATCTCAAAAACTTCATTCCATTGGTAGCAATTTTTGTGATAGTGGTTAAATTTGCACTCGAATTTGGAGAAAAGTATGGAATATTCTTAGTTTGTTTCCATTCTTTGAAACATTAAATAAGGAATCATTTTGGAATACATTTCTTACCACCATTGAAAACCTTTTCTTGAACATTGATTAAATACTTTGTTTTTCAATTCTACAGATCCAACATGGCTATCAACTAATTTGGGCATTTTAACCTGCATTGAGTGTTCTGGAATACACAGAGAAATGGGTGTCCATATTTCTCGAATTCAGTCTTTGGAATTAGACAAATTAGGAACGTCTGAACTCTTGGTAAGTTTTTTAATTTATACTGGGTTTTTTTAGTCAAATGCTGACCTATATGTAGGAAGCACTGAAATGTGTTTTTGCAGAATTTCTCATTCATATTTCTGTAGGTATTTCACAGGTGCATAGTTACATATTACTATGTATTATTGATGCTCTTGTCACTTCTCATTTCATGTCCTGAGGTGTTGCAGAATAAGTATTGACATCCATTGTAATTTGTGCCATCAGAACTTTGCCTCTCAATAGCTGATCTTGACCCAAAATCAGGGCAGTCTAAAAGCTCATGGGATTTGAAACATGAAGCTACTTTGACTTGGCAAAGGAGAATGACTGTTGCTAATTCTGAAAGAAAAATGTTGGAGGAATCTTAATTTGATGGATGAAATCATGTAATATTGAAGTTATGAAAGAAATGTGATGTGAGACTACCAAAAAAAAGGGAAAAAAAAAAGGAAAAATATAAACAAATCAAAAAGAAACTGTTGCAGTAGTTTTATCTCCCTAGCTGTGTTTGGCCTGAAAGAAGACACTTGTTACAGAAATTTTATATGGGAAAATTGAGAGAAGATGTAAGGCAGATCTGGATTTGGGAATAGGTTCAACATTACCACTTGCTCTCTTCTTGAAATATTGAGGTTTTTTGCAAAGTTACTATTAATTTAAATCAAATTTTACTAAGCATAATCTTCAATGGGTCTGAGCTTCTTTCCCAAAGCAGCTTCCACATCAGTGTACCAGCACCATTTCAGTGTTCATCCTGCTGGTTCCTCATTCTGGTTTTGTGTTGGAGGCAGATTGTCCTGAAATGCAAATAATTCTGTGACTCTGGAGTCTATTGTACAAATTCTGACATAATAGAATTTACTTTTTTTTTTTTTTAATTGCTCTATATTTACATGTAATCATTGTGCTTTAACTTTGCAGTCCTGTGTGTTCCATCTTTTATTAATAGTATGGAAAATGCACATTAATAGTCCAGTTTTTAGGTTGCTGCTAGACCCCAAAAGTCCTCACCTTCATTTATTCTTTTTCTTATTTCAGCTGGCCAAGAATGTAGGAAATACTAGTTTTAATGATATTATGGAAGGGAATTTACCTAGTCCTTCACCTAAACCCGGTCCATCAAGTGATATGTAAGTTTTGAATCTTTAAACTCTGAAGTTTGCTGTGGATTATATCTGTGGTGTAAAGTGTCTTTAACAGTAACCAAGCTGGGGGAAGGTTAGGATGGCAGAAGGCTGGAGGTTTTTACTCCCACTGCAGAGCTTCATAGAAGTTCAGTCTCCAGTCATGTAGCCACATTTCAGCTACCTCAGCTTCTCTGTGTATAAAACTCTTCGTTTGGGTTTCAATTTGACTCTTGGATTGTTTTGAGTTTTGTAGTAAACCCTCAGGTGATAAACACAGTGGACTAAATGGCACTAGCTCTGTTTTTTCTTTGGTCTTAGTCCCCAGAGTTAGAGGGCTTTTTGTATATAAGAAGAAGACAGGATAATACTGACAATGTTGCATATTTTGGGGTTGTTTGCAAGAAAGATGTGCAGTGTAACAGTAAACAACACACTTTTTATCAGACACTTTTCTTCTTCCCCCCTCAGCTTCTGCGTTAGACAAGGTGATTTTAAATTATAATCATTGACCCATTTTTCTAAAAATTTCTAAAGCAAGCTCTATTTTCACACCCCACAGGACTGCACGTAAAGAATTTATCACTGCTAAATATGTAGATCATAAGTTCTCTAGGAAGACTTGTGCATCTGCAGCAGCTAAACTGAGTGAATTACTTGAGGCTGTCAAATCCAGGGATTTACTTGCACTAATTCAAGTCTATGCAGAGGGGGTAGAGCTAATGGAGCCACTGTTGGAGCCTGGACAGGTAAGCTTATCAGGTAAACAATGATTATTTTAAATCATGTGTGTTTGTAAAATGCCCAGGATCTGGGGCTGCTACTTTAGATGATAAAACAAGGGAAATAACAGATGAAAATGTGGGGGTTTTCTTCCTTTCCTTATCGTGGCATCCTTGTGGAGAGGGAAAAGAATACTTTATCTTTTGTCATCAATTGGTCTAAAGGAGCATGAAATGCAATAGTGATGTCACAGACTGTCTTGGTGCAACTATAATGTGTTTAAAGCACCTGTCCTGCAGTGTGCCTCCTTTAGAAAAGTCCCAGAGAAGGGGGACTTGACTTGATAGCCCAGGGTCATCTGATACCACATCCAGTGTCATACCTGCTTTTAAAATAGTGGCTGAAGGAACACATTATTGATTGTCTGCAAGTCTCTGTTTACTGTAGATGAGGAAAGAATAAATCTGATGACATCACAGCTTCTGATGAGACATTTACAGAAGTACAATTTCTTTCAATCAGGAAGATTCTTGTGTGTGTGTGTGTGTGTGTGTGTGTGTATCAAGTTCTGAGTACTTGATCATCCTTCTGAAATCAGTAACAGTTTTTGGAAAAATCAGTCCAGGTTGACCTTAATTATCCATGGACGAATGTTAACCATGAGCAAAGTAACCAGTTTTTGTAGATAATCAGTGCCATGTAACCACTTGCTCAGCAGTGTTTTCTCCCATCACTTTTAAACCCAACCTGGAGAAATGTCAGAATATTTTCAACAAGTTGTGTGAAAATAGCAAAGCTGGCAAAGGACACAGTGCCTGTCTGTATTCAGTGAAAGGGATAAGTTCAGTATCGTCTCAGCACTTGGAGCTATCACAGAGTGCTTATCATGGAAACACATTACAAATTCTCTGACTGCAAGGTCAGCTTTCTGTATTTGTCATCCACAGCAGTTACCACAGAATTAGCTCCTCAGTCTTCCCAGCTATTACAGGCAGTGATATCTAGAAAGGTATGAGCACCAATTGAAATGTAGGTTGCAGTTAGGACATTTATAGCAGCATTCTCCTCTGTAAATTCTCTGATGTTTAATTTTATAATATCTTTTTAATTAGGTCTTTAATTCTAAGTATATATACTGTAATATGCTTTTTTAAATGTCCTTTATGATCAATAGGAGTTAATGAAATCTAAATTTAGATTAACTTCTCGTGCAACTTTTAAATGGAATTAAACAGCATTTCTGTTTCTATCTCAATGCACTAATGCATATGATATGTATAGAAAATAAAGTATGATTCAATTCAAGTTCAACAAGGAGAAACCCTATATATGGAGGAAACACCCCATGCACCAAATACATGCTGGGAACCACTCAGCTCTGCCTAAAGAGACCTGGGGGTCCTGATGGACACCAAGGTGAGCATGAGCCAGCAGTGTGCCCTTGTGGCAGAGGTGGCCAGTGGTGTTCCAGCAGCACAGAAGCATTGCCAGCATGTAAAGGGCACTGATCCTCCCCTGCACCCAGCACTGTGAGGCCACAGCTGCAGCCCTGTGCCCAGCTCTGGGCTCCCCACAACAAGAGAGACGTGGACATACCGGAGAGAATACAGTGAAGAGCCACAAACGTGTCTGAGAGACTGGAGCACCTGGAAAGGCTGAGAGATCTGGGACTGTTCAGCTGGGAGATGGCTCAGGGGGATCTCATCATTGTGTGGAAATACCTGCAGGGAGGGTGGAAAGAAGACAGAGCCCAGTGGTGCCCATTGATGGGACCAGAGGCAATGGCACAAACTGGAGCACAGCAGGTGCCCTCTGAACATTAAAAAAACTTCTTGTTTTGTGAGAATGACCAAACACTGGCACATGTTGTCCAGGGATATGGAGTCTCTGTCCTTGGAGATATTTTAAAGCCGTCTGGGAGTGGTCCTGGGCAACTGGTCCTTGATGGCCCTGCTTGGGCAGGGAGGTTGGACTGGATAACCTTCACAGGTCCTGTCCAACTTCA
The DNA here is from genome assembly GCA_013397055.1 of Pachycephala philippinensis. Lineage (NCBI taxonomy): Eukaryota > Metazoa > Chordata > Aves > Passeriformes > Pachycephala > Pachycephala philippinensis. The sequence continues at coordinate 513,216 of VWZT01000889.1, forward strand.
GCTGTTCTGTAAGAGATTTAATGTGTGTGGGACTGTGAATGTTGAGATGCTGTTTTTGTGGGAAATAATGTTGTGACTTTGCTTGGTGCTCACCAGGCTGTCGTAAAGCAGCAAGTATTGCAAACTTACTCAGTGTTCCTTGACAGGATCCCTTTCAGTTACTGGTAGCTAAAATGGTTAAAGGCTCCTCAGTATTGTTCCATCCAGCTGGGAAAAGTGAAAACTTGGTTTGTGAAATCTGAGATCTCAGAAAGTGTGATGCCATTTCCTTTGAAGCATATGGTGTCTTTTAGAGATAAAAAAAGACAATAATCATTTTTGTCATAATTTCCTAGTATTTTTCTTTTGAAAGACTTGTAAAAAGTGAATGGCATGTGTGTCATAGGTCTGATATACAAACTTTGCAGAAACAAGACAGAAATCTAACTTCTATTTACCTGTGTTTAGGAGCCAGGTGAAACAGCACTTCATTTAGCAGTCCGGACTGCTGACCAAACCTCTCTCCATCTGGTTGACTTCCTTGTACAAAACTGGTATGGATTGCTAACTTTTCATTAAATTGTACATGAAAAATGTGGATGTTCAGAGCTATCCTGGCAGTGCCTTGGACAGTGTTTGCTCATGACTTACAATCTTTCTCTTTAGATATGTTTCAAAAAAGAACAGTTTAGTACCTTTGAGTTGACCTTTGTGCTCCTGATGAGTAGAGAGAGGGAAAAATATGTAGATTAAGAACATTGAAAGCAGTTACATAAGAATAAGATGAAAGGAAAACTCTGTAGTGCACAAGTGAGCATTGATTTAGAGCATATAACAATATGAAGCAATGCAAACAAATAGTTCAGGTACAGGGGGGATGGCAGGTAAATGTGCCAAATACAGGACACATGCAAAGGAATTGTAAGAGTAGAATACAAAGATCTTTCTCAGAAAATTATGAACAGATGCTAGATTGACTTTGAAAAAAGTGTTCCAGTAGTTAATAAACTGTATTAAAGCTATTGAAGAGCATAAACTTCTTAATTAGTAATTTTCAGCATCTTGTTTATTGACTGAGTTGTTGTCGAGGGATGTGTTCACAGAAGTAAAAAACCTTAATGAAAAGTGTGGGTGCTGATCATAGGATAACCTACTAATATATTCAAGCTGTTTGAGATCATAATTTGAAAAATGTTTTAGAAGCCCAAATTATTATTGTGGGCATTATTAAAGGATTTTTTATTTTGGATGATTATTTAGAATTATTTTGTTTAGTTATGAAGCTTCATAGTTTCTTCAGACAACTATGATCTTGTGTGTGTTTCTGTCTGCTGTGTGGTTTTTTGTGTCAGTCTCAAGATTAGGAGCATCTTTACAACCCTGTAGGCTCTTCCTGTCCAATATGGGTAACACTGGAAAAAGTGTTCATCTCCTGAGCTTTGCTTTTCTGGTTTATGAAAATACTTTCTTGATCCCAAAATGTCAGGAACAGTTTTTGAGAAACCTGGGTTTAGAACTTGAAAACTAACGGAAGTACAGTTTTTAAAAAGCCCCTTTGCACAGCTGGTCTTTCCCTAACTCGAGGTGTTGTCCTTACATTCCCTCTTACATTTCTTTTGTTCATTCTCACAGCCACTCTCTTGATAGTTCCTTGACTGCATGGGACTTACTAACCTATTTTAACCGTATCAGAATTATTTTTCAGATATTTCTGTTGGGCTAATTTAGCATGTTTGCAAAAAGAATTCCAGTAAAGTGGCAGGTAGAAAACAACTGGCATGACCTTAGACAAGTCTAGATTTGAGTCTCTTGAGTTTCACTTCTTTAGTTTTTTGAGTGAACATCTGTAGATTCTCAGTCCTTTTTAATCACAACTCAGGTATTTCCAGTGTCCTTGGAACAATTTTTAGTAGTCTTTGAAAGTAATGTTTAATTTAAAAATATTTTTTTCTCCTAATTCATATTTGTCCAGTAAAGTCATTACGCATTTATTATTTATAGGTATGCTAGATCTGAAATGAGTAGCACAGCAACTACACTTTTCTTGATTGTTTGTTCTTTTTTTTAGTGGAAACCTGGACAAACAAACAGCATTGGGTAATACAGTTCTACACTACTGCAGTATATATAATAAGCCTGAGTGTTTGAAATTGCTTTTGAGGGGGAAGCCAACTATTGATGTAGGTAAGTTCATTATTTAAAACCAGGAAATACAGATTTCCTAAAATTTCTTTCCATTATTTTAGCCACTTTTGTTTATTTCTCTGTGGTAAGTAAACTTGTAAAATAAAACTGTTAGAAAGATGAAGAACTTGTCAACAAGAAGCCTAAAGAAAACATTCAGTAAAGACAGTTTAAACTGCCTGGAATTTAGTTTATTGTTTAATCTATAACTTGTATGTTACAATGCTTCAAATGTTTCATTCCACTCTTAGATATGTGGGCTTTATGTGCACAGCACTTAATTCTTCTGTTGATATCAATGGCAGCTTGTGCTGTGGTTTCACCCAGCACGTCCCAGCCAACAGTTCCACTGATTAGGGAAGGGAGACCATCTAGAAAATGAGAGATTACCCTAACTGTGAGCAAACAGAGATTCTATTTTCAATTAAACTTTTGGTAAGCCATTATGAACTGGTATAGGTACAACAAGTGTTACACCTGTCTCACACATGTAGGTGGCAAAGAGAAGCAGAAGGGCAGCTGAGAAAGCTGATCCCTTTTTTCATGAGTTAAGAAGGTATCCCATGAATCCAGCTTGTTAGGCCCAGGAATTAAGTGTGATCAGCATGTCTATAAAACATTTACTTTCAGTCATTTAATGGTATAGGAGAGAAGTTTTTTTTAACAGCTGATGCAAACTGGAGGGTATGAAATTTTATTTCTCCCTTTTTCTTCATCACCATCACTTTCCTCCAGTGCCTGGTAAAGAACTGTTGTACTAACTGAAGTTCATAGCTTAGTGGCAGAAGTCACTGGTTTCCTTTGCCTTTTTATAGACCCTTAGAATATGTTCCAATATTATCATAAGTCAGAGAATTTAATGTGACCTTTTTTAGCAGTTATAATGGGAAAGCTATCTGAAAAAGTTAAGCAGGTTTATTGGTCCTTCCATTGAACTTTCTCGTAGGTAGATGCCAGAGGAGCTTTCACCTTTTTAGTGTCTTGTTTTTTGAGATTATTTTGTGGGAGGGAGGGTGTTGTGTTCTTTTTGTTGTTTTGTTGAGTGATCTCATATAGGAGCTGTACAAAGTCTTTAGACCTTGAAATATCAGGTGTATACTTAAAAGTTGAAAGTTTGGAATTTATGTAGTCCTTAAGATATCTGGGTGTTAACTTCACTTAAGAAGTACTGTGTTTTCATTCTTTTTCAAGTTGAACCATCTCAGATCTTTCCATAGGGAAATCCTTCTTCTAGGGATCTGAATTCTTGCAAACTCGTAGGCCTTTCTAGAGGACTGCTTTGTATTTTCTAGGATTCCTGACTGGCATTCTCTATGTAATATTTCACACAGACATTTATGCTTATAGATCTCAGTTTGATCGTTTTCAGTTCCTGACCACAGAAATGCTTTACAATCTGGATGTGCTGCAGAGCATTCTCTGTTCCAGCTCCATGGCATTTACTGCTCTACTGTGAGAGTACATTTTACCTAGGGTTTATCCACATTGAGTGTGTTGTTTATTAAGCGTTGCTGCTGAGCATCTAGGAAGGATTCCTTTGTAGGCTGTGCGGGAGGACATTCCAGAGGGTTCAGATTCTGCCTTCTTTCTGATCAGGTGTTAATTTAAATTGTAAACTATTTTATGGCTTTGATAAAGACAAAGCTAGAAAGTTTTAAATTTATTCTTGTTCAAATGTCTTCAAATTAAGGCTTCAAGCCTCTACATATTAATGAAAGTAAAATCTGCTTGGATCAACATTTACCCTTTTTATTTTTTTGTAAGTCTTAGATTATTTTTCCTTTTTGAGTTATTTTACCCTGCCTGCTTGTTTCTCCTGCTTATTCACGTAAGAGTTTTATTGGCAAAGGCGTAGAGTGGAGATTGAAATGACTAAATTTCTTTATATTCTCTGCTGGGATGGTTAGGAGGGATTTGGGAACTGTCCCAGCAGATGCTGCTGTTCAGAAAGAACCTGGTGATACATGAAATGCATGAGCACTTGGAGTGGAATCGTAAAGAGCTGCATCTGCTATAGAGTAAATAGATGGTTTTGATCACTTTTAGAAGTTACTATGCAACAAGTAGTGACATTTAATAAATTGTTTCTTAAGACATCTCAAAGAATCGCTCTTTTTTGTATTGTTAATTTTGTAGTAAACCAAGCTGGAGAGACGGCTCTGGACACAGCAAAAAGAGTGAAAGCTGTCCAGTGTGAGGAACTGGTAAGAACTGAGCCTGGGGGCAAGGGCAGGGGGGAATGTTTACTTCTTTAAAAATGTGATCTGCTTAATATACCACTGTCATTGTATCTCACACGTGGTATTGCTGCCAGCTGGCTGTGTGCTGATCTGAAGGCCCTACCACAGGTGACTATTTTCTTGCCTAAATCACAACAGTAATTTTCTTTGTAACAGTTTAAGGAAAAGATCTTTCTACTAGTGCCAGTACTAGTTATTTTAACCAGTGTATTTGAAGACCTTAAGTGCTGGAGGGTCAGGTGTATCAATAAATACTTAATTCGAGGAGATTTGGGCTTCATCACCTCAAAAGTTCTTCTTAGAGGCTTTTATATCAGGAGTACTAAGCAACCCCTGTACTATTAAAACTGTCAAGACCTTTTAGTTCTGGATCTTTGTTTGTTTATCCTGCTTTGGCTTTTTTCAGATTATTTAATGGGACAGATAGTTCAGAGATGGTGAAACTCTTTTTATAAGGAGAATTGAAACAACTTAAAAATTACCCTCCTCAAAGGAGAAAGAAGCTAGAGTGTAATCTCTGGAAGTTGGTGTATCAAAAGATGTAGAACACCAGCTTCTGTGGGACTTTGTCCCTCTACTGAACAAGATCAAAACAAAAACCTCCTGGAATTTTGGGAATGTATGAGGGATGTTAACAGTCACCACTCAAAAGGATTATTGGTGTTCAAGAAATAAAGGTGTTGAGGACTTTCCCAGGTACTTCTCTGAAGCATTTAGCCAGGAATAAGGATTCTACATCAGACCAACAAGCTTGTTTGTTCATGCCACCAGCATGCATTTAGTAGGCAAGTGAATTTAATTACTATCAAGGTATTAAAAAGTCTAAGTGTTGTGGCAGTTTCACATTCAAGGCAAAACCAGGAGAATTTACAGAACAGTTGTCACTTGCCACTTAATTCTATTTCTTCTTTTTCCTCATTTTGATGATCTGACGATATCTACTTTTGCTCTGCAGCTGGTAATTTTAATATCTTTCCTGTGACAATTGAAAGTTCTTGTCATGGATTAATTATTGAATAATCAAAAGAGCTAGTCCTTCACAAATCAAAGAAATTTTCCATGTTTCTGGGGATGCAAGTCAGCATTTTGCTGTGGTTGATAAGGTGGGACTGACATCTCAGTTACTGCCATGTCCTACTGTGTAAGTAGGTGCTGTTTCCAGTGGTTTGAGTCTGTCAGCTGGAAAACAGATCACCTGTGCAGCACACAGTTGGGATGGATTGCTTTTTCCTTTATCATATCTCTTTAATAAAGTGACATCTGCCATTAATGTGGGCCAACTGGCTGTGTTACAGAACAAACAGGCAAGTGGATGTTATCAGTGACCTTATCGAGCAGTTAATAGTTTAGTTACAGTAATACAAATTCCATTAAAACCCCACTGATTATTCCACTTAACTCTCGTAGAGCATTTATGTCTTTTTTTTTTTTTATTATTTTTGAAGAGGAAGATGATGTCTGCATTTTTTTTCCAGAAGCAGCAATGAGTTAAGGTTAAGAGTGAAAAAGAAACGTGAATGAGCACATTGTTTGCCGTGGGCAATAAAAAAGTACGAGATAAATAACTAGGTGTTTGCATTGTGATAGATGTACTAAACTCATTTCTGTTGCATAACTGGAGTCTTAACTGTGTAATTAAATTCAGTTTCAGCTCAAGTGGGTTCATGAATACTTATATAACAGATTGGAAATACTTTTTTTATTCCAAATTTTATTTCAGGAAGATGGTTAAAGGCACTCCTGAATCAACTAGTATCAACTAGACTACATTTCAAAAGATGTGAAGGAATAAATAATGATGGAAAATCTAGGCATTGCAAAGGAGAATTTATCTCCTCAGAATAACCATGAACTGCTCTATTAGTTTTTTTGCTGATCATTGAGGTAGTAGTTTTTTAAAGAATGTGAAATACATTATTTGGGCTGGCAAAGTCAAGGAATTTTGTGCTTAAGACATATTGGCCTCATCCAGTGAGAGCGAGGGGCAAAATATTTAAATAAAGAGTAAGTACCTTTTCATTTGCTTCAAGTACAAGCATTGTGATTTTGGAGGCGCAGCAGTTGTATGTATCAACATTTATAAATAGGTTTTGCTTTTCCTTTTTGGAAAGGAGAGCTCTAGATAAATTCTGCTTTTGTGCATTCACCTTCTCTTCGTGTCATCTTTTCAAATGCTTGTCAAACATGGCAACTTCTGCCCATTTTGGGAAAATCTTTCCTTTTTGCCTTGTAGCTGTTTTTCTATACCTCAAACAAATGAAGGATGTTTTTGTGATTGCCCTGAAATTGCTTTTTTTCTTTTTTTTAATCTGGAAAAGTTTTAAACTTCTAAATACTTCCGTTTATTTCTTGTCACTACAAAACTAACTTAGTTAACACCAAAAGAACAGCAAGTGTTTTAACAAGAATTTTTATTTCTTTCAGCTTTCTCAAGCCAAGGCAGGAAAGCTAAACCCACACGTCCATGTGGAGTATGAATGGAACCTTCGGCAGGATGAAATCGATGAAAGTGACGATGACTTGGATGATAAGGTGAGTGTGAATTACTGATACAGGTTTGCACAAAAACTGGCAACATCTCTGCTGCCTGGAAATAAATGATAATTGGAGACCCACTTTAACCTTTCTTCTCTTACAGGTGTTTTTGGGGAAAAAAACCCTAATTTTGAGGCCTTGTTAAAGACTGCCCAAGTGCTTTTTGAATATACTTTGTCAACGTAGTTATTATGGGCTGTTTCAGAAGTTTGACTTTGACAAGACATACAGAATAATACAAACCAGCAAATCTGGACTGCTTTATCCTTTTATCCTACTCAGAATTCTAGGCTGTTAAATTTTAGCTGGAGGAAATCCAAAGCTTACATACTTAATTTTTTCTATAAATTAATTAAAAACCTAGTTGTTGAATAAATAACTCTGTTTTTCATAAACCGTGCTGTGCTATTTATTGCTGTTTTTTTAAAAAAAAGGAGTAATGGAAAGGCAAAACTTGAGGGCATAGAATAATTGCCATCCTAGAGCATGTGAAAAATTAGCCTCAGTGTCCTACTTTAGCAAGTCCCTTAATTACTGTGTGCTCTATTTCTGCAATAAATGCGAATCCACCTCTCCTATTTTATATGAGTGCTGCAGAAAGAAATGTGAACAACTTCTCATTTTCTGTGACACTTGGGACTGAAAAATTCAGAAACCGAAGTAATTTACATGTCCTCAAGGACAGTAGAGAACAAAATAATCATCTGTGTGAGGAGCCTCAGGAGGATGAGGGATGCTGTGCTGGAGATAATAACCTGAACCAGAGCTGCAGGGAAACAGATCGTGCTCCGTGTGCACCCATTAATGTACAGCAGGCAAAAACTGATGTGTAAAATTTCTTCAAAGAGCAATTAGATGTGTTTAAAAAGAGCTGTATCATGGATTATATTGCTAGTTCAGGGACCAAATAAATCTGATCTGTCAGAAGTGTTTGTTCATTTTTAGTAGGCATCAGTGGGGTAATATACTTGATACTTGAGGATAATTGTCTAGTCTGAGTAACGTGCTATATGCATGGAAAATTACTCTTATATTTTAAACTTGCTAGGTTTTTATTGGTATTTTATTTAGTATGTTACTAGTGTGTATCTCCTGCTTTAAGATTAAATCTAATTTTCTGTTCATGATGATCTGTTGATGCTACAATCTTAATTTTTATTTAGAAGAGAGGACCTATCAGGTTAAATTGCTGAAAAACGGAGGAATGGGGGCTTACTTGTCTAACAAAGAAATAAACGAGGCTCATGTTGACTAAATTATGTTCTAGTATGTTATTTTCCAAACATACTAACTATAATTAGTGTTTAGACAGCTGTATCATATCTTTTTTCTATTCACAGCCTAGTCCTATAAAAAAGGAGAGATCTCCAAGACCCCAGAGCTTTTGTCACTCCTCAAGCCTTTCTCCCCAAGACAAACTGACTCATCCTTCATTTAGCACTCCCAGAGACAAGCAAAGACTCTCCTATGGAGCTTTTACCAACCAGATCTTTGCTTCTGTAAGCACAGACTCACCCACCTCTCCAACATCTGATGCTCCTCCTCTTCCTCCTAGAAATGCTGGCAAAGGTAAGTCTGTCTCCAAACTGCACTTGCAAGCAGTGATTTTCCCACTGTTGCCCTTCCTTTAACCAGGGACATTGCAACGTTTCAAGATGCAGCATGTTCTTCTTATTGATGTAGTAGTGTGGTGCAATGCACGTTCTAAACTTGGGGGGCACTTTGTAATAGACTCATTCACAACACTGAACATGAATGGGTGAGGAATAAACTAATACTTTGCTAAATGAAAGTCAGTTCATTTTATGAGACTTACAGCTGCAGTGGATCAGGGTGGTTTGACCTAGAGATCTCTCATCTTCAAGTTTAAAGGATATATTTATGGAACAAAACTTTCTACTGTATTATAATATGTGCACATCTACTTTTTAGGACAAAGAAACCCTTCATTCCTTTTTACATATTTAATTTAGAAATTGATAAATTGTTTTTACAGTAGACTTGTTAGAGAAATCTTTAGTTATGATGAGGGTTACAGTATAGTTTAACACTCCAGCAGTTACGCTGATGCTCCCTTTTGTTAGCACAACTGTAACTTCATTTCTCAACTGGTAATTGACTTTGTTTAGGAAAAATGCAGGTGCTCTCACCAACATGTGAAAGAGTAAAAGGGACGGGACAGTGTTGGCATCAGGTGTTTGCTTTTACATGGTTCAGGTGCTGTGCTTAAGCACTACAGTTCCATCAGTCTTTGTCATGTACTGGCAACTTTCAAATGGATCCCTTGGCTCTCTCTTTTAATCAGGTTTGTTTCCCTTTAAGAGGCAAAGCAATTTTGCCAGGGTTTGCGTTTTTCACATGAAGTTTTGTAATCCATGTTTCACTGGGCACTCAGTTTTACTCCTTGTAATTTTACTGTGTTGACCTGCTTGTTGGTATTACAAGATTCTACTTTTTCCTTCCACTTTCCCATCCATTTTACATACTTTATCTCACAGTCTGCTGTGGGTTGCTCATTGCAGACATAATGTACTGGCTTAGATGTTCCTTCATGACCTAGGATAACTTCTTTTTTTGTCATAAAGTTGCAAGACTTGGAAATTAATCATGCATCCCATTTCCTGAAGAAGGTTAATGAGGTTGTCTCTGTTCACACTGCTTAGTACATTGTCAGCTTTCAATAGATTTTAATGAACTTTATTTCTTTGTCATTAAATAGTGGAGCTCTCATACAGACTTACCTAGAAAACTGCCTTTTTCTCCAGGAAGGGGAATATTTATGTTCATATTTCATTCTAAGTATGTATTTTGGTTTCTGAAATGTTAGGCATTTTCCTAGGTGTTCCTGGAATTTCCTTGTTGTTCCTAGACCAAGGAATCAGCACAACACCAAAGCTGCTCGGAAAGAATTGAGGCATTGAGTTTTTATGTGTTTTCATATCAGAGATTATGCAAAGAAATCTTCATTTATATTACAATGAAATAATATTATATTATCACAAAATTGCCTTCTAATGTAACATTAACTGCTTCATCAGAGTGGAAAATGCCAGATTCACAAAGTCAGAGAGAGGTTGAATGGAACTGCTGTTACATTAAAGTCACTATGCTTCTCTGCTTCAAACATGCTAAAATTCTGCAGTCTGTGAATGATGCTGGAGTTTTGGTTGATATCTATTCAACAATATTGTGAAATCAGAAATTTCCATTGTATACATGCCTGTGTTACAGGAATAATTCAAGACTTAAAAGTTGGGGGAAAAGTGAAAAATGCATAGGACAATTCATCAGTGTGGAAAGATTGCTGGAGATGCATCATTTCAGATGCACTTATGGTTCATTTTAAACTGTGCTGCTCCTTGTTATCTCTCCCCTTCCAGCTCACAGATTGCTTAAAAGAAGATGAAGCAGATACTCTCCACTTCCATAAGATACTGTTGACACATCTGAATTTTGAAACAATCAGAGTTGATTTTTTTGTGTAGGAAAACGTAAATCTGTAGACTTTATTGCCTCTTTTGGCATGAGTAGTAATAGAATATATCCCTTACATTGAAGTTTAACACACAGGCTTACTTATCAAATGGTGTGGTTTTGTTTAAAAAGTTCATTTTAATATCTTATTTGTGTTTAAGATTATATGAAAACATTGTGTTACTTTTTTCACTAAGCTCCCTAGACAGCAAGAGTAACAAAAGCATTGAATCTGTATTTAAATTTAAGACTTCCTTGTGTCCTCAAACAAAATCTGATCTTTGTCCCTAAGCTGCTGTGAGGCCCTGGCATATACCATGGGCCCCTGCTAGGGCATGGAGTCTGCAGGGAATAGATAGCAGGTGGACCTGCATTTTAGGAGGCAGAGGATTTTTAAGTTTCATGGGTTTTCATCCTTTGGGACATGCAGATGAAACTGTCTTTCCAAAACATGTTTTGTTTTTAACAAAACCCCCTCCCTGTGGCACTCTGTAAACTGGTTTCATTGCCCAGTGAAGTTCCTGAGTGGCAAAGTTCTGTGGTGTTCCTGAGGCGCCACAGGAAGCCATCCACTGAACTTGTGTTGGGGAGAGGAGGTAAGTTTAAATTAATTTAAGGCACATCACTCTTGCTCATGGTTTTCAGTGGACATGCTGGCCTAAAATAATTTTCTAGGTACAATAGTTAGAGGAGGTGATATGGGGATGTTTAAGTTTCTCCATACATCGTTATAACTCATGTCCAGATTTTCCAGTTTGATAACCTTTCAAAATATTCCTAAAAATGCTGGAACCTTCATGTATTTTACTCCACACAGTTTCATTTCTGGATACATCTTACTTGCTGCTATCTCTGCTGCAGATTTAGTTAATCCTAACAGAATGAAAAGTACAGAATGAGTGCAGTGGCTGCCTGAGCCAACCACTCTGTGCCTTTTTCAATAGTTCGTCTAAGCTTATTCAGGTTCAACTTAGTTGTGTTGTCAGGCAAATCTTTAGCCTTTTACATTCTGAAAATCATCTTTTTTTTGCTCTTTCCAGCATTATGGCTCCAGACATCTAGCAGGTCTTCTGCCTGTTGTTCTACAAAAAGCTTTCAAAAAAAAAAAAAGAAAAAAAAAATCAATATTTAAGTAGTTGCATGACTTGCCACAGTAGCTAAATAAAATTTTGCACAACCTTCATTGGAAATCCAAGTGTGAGGGTAATGTTGCTAAGTAGTTTTGGAGGAGTGTTAGGCAATCTAAGCCAGGTTTTCTTCACTTTGGCTGAAAGCTAATTGATTTTTAGTGGTTCTACCTGTTTATCCCAGATAAACATGAAGGTCAGGGATAAATTCTGTATCATGAAGTCAAGTTTGGATCTTCAATACCTACAAGTTTGCATATTTTACACTGTCTCAGCTCTAACATGAGGTACATAAACCCAAAGGCACTTCCTTTGTAGTTCCAGTCCACTATTGCTGCAGACACAGTCACATCAGCTGCTCCTTCACTACATCAGACTCAATTTCTAGCTAAATTAGTTTATTTGAATTTACTGGTAACTTCTAGAAGTTGTCAGACTGCATTGCACACAGGATTAGGAATCTTCTCGAGTTCACTAAGTTAGTTTGTGCATGTACCGACACTGCCCTTCGGCTTTGGTGGTTTTTCTGTGGCTGGTGGCCGTGTCAGGGCACTGCCTGGATGGAAATCCTCCAGGTCTCCATGTCTGGGTTGCTACACTGAACAAACCAAGCGTATTTTACCTTATCTGATTGAAGAGTATTTTCATTCTCCCGGGGTTCAAGTTACCCTTTCATCACACTAACTCGTCTCTGTACCTTTGCTGTTTAAATCAGCTTTCTGAAATACAACTGGCTGGAAGTGTCGGGACAGCAGTAAAATTTGCTGTTTCTGCTGGAAATACCACATCAAAGAATCCTTTGGTCCTACTTATTTTTTGTCCTGATTGTATCATACTGTGGCATAGCAGGCATTACACAGTTTCTGCTACCATTTGCAACTGAAGTCCCTCATTTATAGCACAAATGTATTTATTCTCATTTCCATTTCCCTTGCTTTTGAGGTCATCCTGTTTCTTCTGAATGCTTTCAGGATTCTATACTTCTCTTGCATATACTTGGAGACTTTTTTTTTTTAAATATTCTTATAAATGTCTTGCACATTTTGATTAAATAACGTTATTTATCCCACTAAGACTTCGTGTATTTTACTACCATACTAGGAAGGGAAGACTAGCTGACAACTGTTGGTTTCATGGGCTCTTCTATTTCTGAATCAACCCAAAATACAGTGTTCTTTAACATAACTTTTATCTTTTTCTTTTTAAACTTAACCTTTTTTTTAGCATTAATTATATAATGTACTTCAAATGCTAATGTTGAATCAATGTATATTCTTAGCTTTCTTATTCAGAGTGATCATGATCATTTTGTCTTTAATTATGCTCTAATTTTCAGTACTGAAAGTATATGATCTAAAGTAAGACAAACTGAAAAGGCTTTTAGTAATATCTATGTAAAAAGTCACTCATGAGAAATTTAAAAATAAGGATAGCAACACTTGTTAATTTTTAATATAAGTTAGTTTCCTTTGCGGTATCCATTCTACCATTAGCTGGAATTCTGTTTTTACCCCCTATGTCTCATTAAGTGGTTAAAAAAAAATCACACGTGAGGTTTTTACACTCTAAACCCACCATTTCTTGATTGGGTGGCAACAGCTTTGCATGGTTTCACAATTACACAAATGAATTGTTACTACAATAACTGCAAAAACACTGAAGGGCAATGCACTACTAATTGCACACCTTATCCAGTTATTTACCTTAGTACAATAATTTTGAGATTATTTGGTGTATTTACACATGAAAGCCTGATCTTGGTAATACGAAAAAGTGATAAAAGATTACAACGGTTAGTACTGTAAGCATTTGCTTCCCAGTAACTGAGGAAAAGAAAGCCCGACAGAAGCAAAAGGAAAGACTTCTAGGTCAAGTTTTTTGGGTTTTGTTTTTGGTTTTTTTGATGGTTTTGCCTGTGATAGGGAAATACCCTTTAAAAAATGTGAACTTCTCAAGTATGTGAGAAATTAATGATGATTAAGACCTCTGTTAGAGAGGAAATGACTGACTCAATTGCTGCCTGGTTAAAATCACAAAATACCTTTGATCTAGTAACTGCTCTGATTATTGCTTAAAGATATCTAGCCTAGCCTTGTATAATTAAGAATATCACACAGGAATTGTTTTGAGATGTTGGTTTTACACACACATGTATGTGTATGTAAGTGTGTATATACACAGACAAATGCAGTCTGAGATGAGCAGCTCTGGTGCAGGGGAGGGTTTCCTTAACCAGGGGAGCCCCAGGGAAGTGAGAAAGCTGCAGGAGCCACAGCAGCTCATGGCACAGCAGCTGAGGGAACCTGGGAAGGGCCAGGGGCAGCAGGGCCAAGCCCAGACCTGTAAAGAAACTCTTGGAGAGCACCACGAACAGTGCCAGTGAACAGGGCCACAAACAGTGCCCGTGTGGCAGTTTGGATGGGAATTTGCATGGAATGGCATGCAGGAAGGGGCTGTAACTCTGCCAGCCTGAGCAGGGAGCAATGGTATCTGCCACTGAGTTATCAGTGTGCATTGAAAGAGCTTTAAACTAGATTTGAAAAGGGAAGGGGACAAAACCAGGTTCGCTCAAGATAACCCTGAGGGCAGCACACCGGTGTTTGCGGGAGTGCCAGTGAGGCCCTTTGGGCTGCTCTCTCAGTGCAGCTGGGGGATGGAGAGCCCTGTGACAGCAAAGACATAAGGTATGGAAATGCCTTAAAACAGTCATGTAGAAATTAGGGCTTCTCCCCCAAAAAAGGTGTCGGGATCAATATCCCAACTGAAGTGCATGTACACTACTGCACACAGCACAGACAGTGAACGGGAGGAGCTGGAAGCCATTGTGCAGCAGGAAAACCATGGCCTGGCTGCAGTCCTGGAAACAAGGTGGGGTGACTGACATAACTGGAATGCTGCAATGAGTGGCTATAACCAAGGAGAGGCAGCGGGGCAGCCCTGTATGTTAGGGACTGATTTGAGTGTCTGAGCCGAATGATGATGGTGGTGGTAGGGGTCAAATGTTTATAGGTAAGAATCAGAGAAAGGCCAACAGGCAGATATCCTGCTGGGAATCTGTTAGAGACCACCCACCCAGGATGGAGAGGCAGATGAGATATCCTGTAAGCAGCTGGGAGAAGTCTCACCCTGCTGGCCCTTGTTCTCATGGGGCAGGAATGTCTAGGATGTGTCTGGAGTGTGTGGAAGAGAAGTTTCCAACTCAGCTGGTGAGGGAGCCAGCAAGGGAAGGCACCTGCTGGACCTGCTGTTTGTGAAGAGAGAAGGACTTGTGAGTGATGGAGGCCATCTGGGGCACAGGGATCACAAATTCTTGGAGAAGTAAGGAGGGGGATCTGCAGAACTGCCACCTTGGACCTCCAGGGGACAGACTTTGGCCTGTTTAGGAGCCTGGTTGACAAGAGTCCCCTGGGAGACAGTCTAAAAGGAGTCCAGGACATTCCACAGGAAGGAAATCCCAAAGGCACAGAAGCAGAGATGTGGTTTAGTGGTGGACTTGGCAGTGTCTGACTCGGTGATCTAAAAGGTCTTTCCCAACCAAAGTGACTCCATGATACAGTGTATTTTATAATAATTGTACAGACAGTCCATACATCATCAGGTCTTGTATTATTTCACCAGTTGTTTCCATAAACTGATTTAGATTCAAGAACTTTCCCCATGTTTTCTTTATTCAAAGCATGATGTCATTTTATGCCTCTTTCTGAAAAGATATTTTGAAGTTTTCCTTTATTTTGTGTTTAGTTGAAAATAAGTTATTTTGTATTTCAGTCATGTAATCATTAGTATATGACTTCTGTATTCGTATGTATTCCTTCTGTGAGTTTAATACAGAAACAAACGCTAGGAGTCTGAAAGTGAGATTTGTAATATCCTAAACACCTTTTCCCTGTGACTTTTGTATGCCATGTGAACTTCTGAAAGCTATGAAGTGATTATTTTCAACTCCTCTGTAATATCTGGATATATACAACTAATATGAAATCTAAAACATGCCCATATAACATAATTTTAAGGGGTTGTGTTTTTTAAAATTCTACTAAAGTTTATTTTTGTAGAGAAGATTTCTTCCTCTTATTGACAATTAAAAGTACAAATCTTACTTCGTGTCTGAAGTTTAATTTTTGCAATAAGCGCAGGATGCTATTTCAATGCCTTTCCTCCCCCTTTTTTTCCCGCGTTAAGCCGTTTTTGGGTGATGTGTGACCGCCGGGTGCAGGTGTGGCGGGCGCGGTGCAGTGCGCGCAGCCGCCGCCAGGGGGCGGTGGGACATTCCCGCTCCCAGGCACCGCGGCAGTGGGAAAGCTCCAGCGCCGAACGTCGGGACAAGGGACAAACGCTGCTCTGACAGCCCCTGTGTGCTTTCGGCGTGCTTTAGGAATAAGGAATAAGGAAAAAGGTTACTGCTAACAGTGGATATTGGCTATTCCTTCCCCCTCCCTATTCCTACATACGCTCAGAGATACATCACGAATCAAAACAACTTGTCATTTGTATTTCTTGAAGCAAAGAAAGAGTTGGTAACTTGCAGGAGTTTAAGGGATCGTCAGTCAAAATTTAGCATGAGAAAAGTTGGTTTTGCTTTCAGAAACATCTCAATGAACAGTTTAAATTATCTTGCTTGCTTAAGCTCAAGGAAGGAATTAAAATGAGAAAGGGTAAGGATGCAAACTGGGGAACAATCATTAAATGCGCTGGCATTTGACTTGTTGTCAATTAATGGTTTTGTGAACTTGGAAGTAAATTGAGAGGAACAATTGCAAAATATGTTATTTGATTTTAAAAAGTAACCAATTAATTAAGCCAGGCCCAAAATATCTGCTGGGCTTATGAGACTGAGAGAGCTGAGAGATTCTCCTGCACAGCAGAAGGCCTTCCAGGCTTGAATCTGGAAAAGAATAGATTGAATTATTAACTCATTAGGGGCAGTTCTATTAAATTTTTCTTTGCTGTCTATAAGAAAGAGGGAGGTCATCTGCTGAAAATATCTGACAGATTCATGATCATAGAATCACTGAAGTTACTTTTGTCAGTGTTAAATGTTTCACCTAAGGAACTTTAACAAATACTATTTTTCACTGATTTCAATATTTCTATGATATATAATAATTTGGGAAGGAGTGCAGGTATTGATCGTTTTGAGGCTACCTATAGAGAATATTCATAAATATTTTTAAAGAAGGCAGCTCTAGTTTTGTGTGCTGCAGGGTAGGGTTATATGTCGAATAACTAAATGAAGGTTTTGTCTCAAATACTGTTCAAATAAGGTAGCTTTTCAAAAATAGGCAAGTTGGTTCTACAGGTCTAAAAAATAGACTGACAATAGACTTGAAATTTCAGGTATAAATAGACTTTGCTTTTAAAGTTTTATGTCGATTTTCTGCATTTATCCAGACTGATGGCAAAGCTGTCTGACGCACAAAACTTATTGCAAGTGAAGACAAGAGTGAAGTCTTAGTTGTTAGTTAGATTAAAAAAAAGACAAAAACAACAAAACCTACAAACTAACAACCCCAAAACCAACCTCCTTGGAGCTGTTGTAGCCTAATGTAGAGCTAATGGAGATAAGTGTTACAAGTAATTTCTTAACGAGATGGTGGCAGCTGACTCGAGCAGTCGTCCCCTCACTGCCGCTTGCGCCCTGCTCTGCTTCCTTGAGCTTCTTAGAGATATTTGTGAAGGTCAGTGGTGAAGCTGATTAGGGAAAACTCTTGTCTTCCCGCTGGGTTATTTTGTCTTTCAAGCTGTATCTGTTCCCATATTGTGTAAAACATGCGTTGTGTTGAATAATACTTGTGCCAGCATTAATTCAGAGGGAAATAAAAGTGATTAAGGGTAGGGGTGACTGCATAGGCTCTTGTAAGCAATGCTACCATGAAATATCTGATCTCAGTCCCAGAAAGGACTTCTCTGATGTTTATTTTATTCATACCATGTAAAACAATTTGCAGTGCTCTTGGAATGCATAGTTTGTATTTGATCTACAGAAAAAAGAGAAAAGAATTACAGAAAATCTTCTCAAGCTAAAAATCCTATTTTGAAAGTGAAAGGAAAATTTGTAGGCACATTTCTATTTCTTTCCTCCTGCCTTCCAGTTTATTAACAAAATTTGTATGGGAAGGTCTGGAGGGCTAAAAAACCTCCCCACATATTAGAACATATAGAAAGCTCTTCCATTCTGGTGTAAATTAACAGCAATTTTAATCCCATGTGCTAAATATTACTTAATTTTAATATTTCATGCTGCCTTTTTTTTTTTTTTGAACAATGCCTAAAATTAGAAATCTTGGCGTGATTTATCCTGTATTTTTTAACCATAAGTACACGTGTCATTCTATTGTCAAGTTCTTTATATTCCCACAGCTGAGATGGTGAAAAATGTGGTGAACATGTCGTTTAATCTAAACAGTGTTTTGGCATGGCTTGTCTTTTTATTTTAGTCTTTTGCTGCACTTCGCTGTGGGTCTGACTGTGAATTTTTCAGTGCTGCTTTGACGTTTATGCACATGTATTTGTAAGAAGGTTGTTTGTTATTTTGCAGGCCCACCTTCAACCCTCCCTCTAAGCACTCAAACCTCTAGTGGCAGCTCCACTCTTTCCAAGAAGAGACCACCTCCCCCACCCCCAGGACACAAAAGAACCCTCTCTGACCCACCAAGCCCACTACCTCATGGACCCCAGAATAAGGGCCCAATTCCTTGGGGTGAGTTTCGAATGCAAAACAAAAGGGCAGGGGAAAACCTTTATGATGGCTGATATATGATCTTTGGTTTCTTTTTACCTGGTGCTTGCTTTCCAATGATTGCAGCTTGATGTAACGTCAGCTCAGATAAATCAGCATTTCTATCTTCTGTCACTCTGCCTTCCAGGCTGCTGCAGCTGAGTCTCACTTGAGAAAGCTGAAAATCCTCCTCGCTCCCCTGGGGCCCAATCCAACCTCCTCCACTGCCTCCCTCTCTCTGCCGTAGCTGCCCAGGCTCTGCCCTCACCCCTGCCCTCAGCCACTGCTCTCCTCTGCCTTTGCCTCTGCCTCTGCCCCCTGCCCTGCTGCTGCTGTGCCCAGCTCGGGGAGCAGCTGCAGGGCTGCAGCTTTGGGGCACACAGACCCCAGTGTGTCTGTGCAGCTCTCACAACTGCCACAGGAGCTTCTTTCCTCGGGCTCTGGGCTACACCTCTCCTGTAAAGTGTTCACACCTCGCTGGTGGGAATGTGTTGTCTTGATATGTATTTGGCTTTTGTGATGTTGTCTGTACATACACAAAGACTGATAGGTTTGCATCCTTCTACCAGCAGAAGTTACACAGAAATAGTACTTTTTAATTTATTTTTTTACCAGGATACCTTTCTGACAGATGCTCTTTGGAAACTATTTTCCAGACTACTCAGATTCTTCCTCTTTTGAATAAACATCTCTCTGTGCAGTCAAATTCTCTTGGTAGCTATAAATCTCAGGCCCACGTAATTTTCTGTGATTTTAGTCTCTGTGGAGGATTTCCATGAATCTGTAAATTTTTAAACTGGAATCCAGTGCATCATAAGTGTATCATCCGTACACTACTTGTATCTTAAGAGAATTGTCTCTCTATTCTAGTATAAACACACAATTACTAGCCTAAAATAAAAAAATTGGTGGCCTAAAAGCACCATTTTTTTTTCAGCAAATTGAGTTAAATGGAGTAAATCATGGAGTACTCATGTGTGATTTAATCTAGGATCCAATATGAAGAAAAGTATAGAGTCCAATGAAAAGCAAAGACTTTTTCTCAAGGAATACAAATAATGGAATCTTTTCAGTTCTCGACTTCTCAGAGGTCTGGGATATGGAAAAAAAAAAAAAACTTCCTATGTTCTGGAGTCTAACAGCCCTGTACTTTTTCAGAGGTAGTAAAGACATTTTGAAGAGCTTGGACTTCAAAAATGTAAAAAATCCCAAATATTTAAGTCCAAAAGAGCACCTAAAGTATCATATACTAGAATACTGTATAATGTAGCACTATTAGGATGAAAGGTGTGACAGGATTAGATGCTAAGCAAGTGCCAACTTTTCCTTAAACACATTAGACAACAAATAAAGGAAGAAGAAAACATGGGAAAGTTGCAGGTGTGCAGTTGAAGATGAAGAAGCCTGTAGCAGTAAAACACCTTGTCAGAACAGGGCCAGAGAAGAATATTGCGTTTTCTGTCTCTTCACTGCTTTTCAGGGAAGGCTAAACTTCAGTGGATGGAGGAGGGGCCTCTTTTCCCCATTTTTCTTAGCTGACATCTGTACAAAACCTTGTTTCAAAGTCCATTTGGATTTTTAAGCAAGTATTAAATTTTGTGTTTATAAAAGAGGGAGTTTCTTGTATCTGCCTTTGTGTTTTTTGCTTAAGAATATTGTCAGATGTTCACTGCTTTTCCTTTCAGAAGCTTTTTTCTGTGTTGTTACATTTCTTGCTATGTTGAATTTCAGCATTTGTTTTCTAATCTGTGCATTAATTGAAGTTTCAAGCAGAGCAATCCTTAGCTTATGTCTAAGCAAATTGAGTTACTATTCAAAGATATTCTAAAAATGTCATACAGATTATTTTGTATTTCCATAGCAACCATGAGATATTTTTCCTTGCTTTATCCATAGGATCTACATGTTTGCTGTTTCACCTTAGTTCCTTTTTTGCACCACTTTTAAACACAAACATATTTTTAGCAAGGCACAGCACGAGCCTTTTCTGCTGTTTCATTTAGACACCAATGCGCCAAGAATGGTATTTAGAAAAATGTGTCATTCTTTTGAATGAGAAGTATTTTGTGTTCTTGGATCATTAAATGTCACTTTGCATCTATTTCAATGACAAAATTTACTAATGGTTATTGAAGCTGGTTCTAAGATCAAGACATGCTGTAATAGGAGAGGCGAAGGGGGATGAAAAGGCACTAAACCAAACGAGGTGGTGTCACTATACCTTGAAAATGGTGATGGCTAATGAAGAGAAGCTTTCTGCTGAAGGAGTCCAGAGCACTTGGGTTTGGATTTTGCTGCCTTTTGACAGAATTCTGTATACTAAGGATCTTTCCTTTACCAATGGCTGAAGTGCAGATTATGGGAACATACAAACTTAGTCACTAAATCAGTAAAGGCTGTTCTTTACATAGGATTAAATACCAATCCTTAGAAATTTAATATTTCGTGAATAAAATCAAATTCACGGTGGTTTTAAAAAGACGTGCCTCATAGTGCAAAATGTAAAAATCTGTGATAAATTTATCTGATACTGGCCTGCTGTATCTCCTTCTATACAGAGAAAATTGAAACACTATTTCAAAACAAATGCCCTACAGCAATGTCATTCAATATTCCTTTGCCAGGAGATGAGAGCTACCAGTGATTTGTTTTAAAATGTGTTATATGGAAGGTCATCTTGGATTATTTTGGTCCCTCCTGCTTTTTCAGCTGCAAAATTTTTAATAAACAGTGAAGCTAAAAATGATCTTTTAGATATATTGTATAGAAGATACTTAGAGGAATACATGTTTTGCTTTAAATTGCACCCTCTGCTGATTATATTTCAGTTATCCTAATGTTTTGGGTTTTTTAATTGTTTTTTTTTTCACCTCAGGTAATGATTTGGGCCCACCTTCAACTAAGGCTGCAAACAAGTTTGAGGGGATGTCTCAGCAGTCAAGGTAAAACATGTATATATGAAGGCAAAGATGAAAATTTAAATAAATATAACTAATTTGTAAATTAGAAAAGGAAAGCCTTTCATAGGAAATAAAATCCTAGCTATGTTTCTTCATTAGTTTTCTGCATGCCTTACTAGCATACAAATACTTTGGCTCCATTGAGCCTCCTACGCTTTGTTGCTCGCTGTCCATGCACAATCCATCCTTTGAGCAGGATGGACAGAACGACTTGTACCCGAATCTATCTGCTGCTCCTACAGAAGTGCTCTCCCAGCTGGGGAATGCTGCCTCAGACCACAGCCCAGCAGGACAAAAGTTTTATTTTCACGTCTCCTGGCATTTCATTTTATCTGCTTCAGTGTGAGGTGTCCTGCCTGTAGCAGCAGTGTCACTCTGCGTACGGGCTGGCATCGAAGATGGCTCTGTAAGAGAGAGAGTTCATCTCAGTCTTCCAGTTCAGCTGTTTTCCACTCTGTCAGGCTTATGTGCTGCCACACAGTCTGCAGTAACACAAACTGCTTTTAGCTCGTAGTTCATCAGGTCTGTCCATTACAAGTGTCTTTTTCAATAGCTGGAGTAGTAAGGACAGCCATACACTGCTGTCACTTGGAGTTTGCTACTCCTCTATCTGTGCTGTGATTCCAAAGTCCTGAGGTTCAGAGCATGGTAATTCCAATGAATACCTGCCTCAGGCACACAGCCTTGCATGACCCACAAGTGTGTGGGATGGGCCGTGACTGGGGATGGATGTGTAACCTCAAACAGGGCGCAGCAGAAGATGTGTAGGAAGAGTTTCTGGACGCCCCCAGACTGTGATCTGCCTTGTCAGGACAGGCAGGGGACCTGCTGTTGGTAGCACAGCTGGCTTCCCACGTTTGCTGAATCCACCCAGCTGGCACGGGGCATTCAGGGAAAAAGTGGTGATGTTCCACAGCACAGAGAGCTGGGCCCACGCTAGGTACTTGTCAGACAAGGGTAAAAGTGTGGTCCATGTACTCCATGGCATTAGAGAGAGGCCAAGGTAGGAGCTGGGCTTCGATGATCTTTGTGGGCCTCTTCCAACTCAGGATATTCCATGATTTATTGAATCAAGATTGAGCTTGGCTGTTCTTTCAATTTCATGTCATGATGTACTTTGGCTATTTAAAAAACAGCTAGAAATTAGAAGTGTTTCATCATGCTCATTTTGAAACATTGGCTGCAGAGACAAGCAATACCAGAATCAAGGCTGTTAATGCAGAAGACACTCTGCTCTGTTGAACATACTCTGGCAGCTTTCTCACTCTTGGTTTTTTGTTTTTTTCTTGTTTTTTGAGTCATTATTTTGAGCTGATACTGATTTTTATTTATTGTTAGATTTTTATGCCTTAAATCAATTTGCTTCTTTTCTTCCACAGTCTTTCTGTATAAAAGTGACTTAGGTGTGGTTTTAGAGGAAAAACTTTGATGGGAATAGCTAACACATGTGTAATACAGGTTGACAGAGTAAAGCATGTTGTTTTCCCACAATCATCAGTATTTCCTGGGAGCAGCAGAGACCTTGTCTCCTCCTGCAGCAGAGAGCATGTGTGTGATACAATATCATAGACATGCAGGAGGCTACAAGGCACAGGCTCTGTCCTGGAAAACTCCACTGACATAAAGCACAGATTATGTTTTGTATGTTTCAGTATAATTATTTTGAAGAACAAATTTTCCTTAAAGTTCAGAATCTGCCCACAGAGATGGTCTTTCAGCTTTACCTATTTTCAGAGTACGTTCTGCATGTACCATAGTTCATAGAGTATATCTGCCCCATAGCACTGAACTTGTGTGGGGTTTGCATGTCTTTTTCTAAAAAAAAACCAAATTAATTCTTAACAGTGCTTTTAGTTTTGGGATTTATCCACAGACGAAGTGAATATACAAAAGAAGCACAATATATGTGGATTTGTTTGGGGATTTTTTATTTATGGATGTGTAAAGGGGAAAAATGAGAAATAAGTATATTTTATAACAGTTGTAAGCACTAATAATTCACATCTGTTGATTTAGCACTGGGACTGCAAAGACTGCACTTGGCCCTAGAGTTCTTCCCAAACTACCTCAGAAAGGTAAGAGATCTCTTTGTGGTTAGTCTCATAATGGCATCCTTCAAGTGTGGGTGAAAGTAGATACTTGTTTTAAATATATGGATCTTTACAGCAGAAATTTTATTTCTAAAATGTCACAAACCATGGAAGCTTCACAAGACTGAAAGGATTTTGGAAGATAGGGAAGGCTTTTATTAAACTGAAAAAAAATACACCTAGGGAAGGAAAAAAAAAATCATGAACTAATTGAATCTGGAAGAGGCCTCAGGAGGTCTTGTGGTCCAGTCCAGCTCTCAGAGCAGGGCCAACTTTCTGCCATGAGAGCAGGTTGCTCAAGGCCACGGCCAGTCACATTTTGTGTATCTCCATGGATAACTTCTCTGGGCTTCTGTTTCTATCCTAGACCACTCTAGTTGGTATTTTTTCTTTTTTCCTAATATCTCTAAGTCCAATTTCTTGATACCTTGGAGCAAACAGTATCTGTGCCCTGTTCTGGCAATCAGGGTTGTGGTCAGTGCAACTACTTTGGAAAGAATCAGGTGTTACATGCTCATTTATATATCAGTGACAAACTTGCTGAGTTCATCATCCCAGGGAACACCTTTCTTTTAGAAATGTTTCTTTTCTAATCTCTTTAAACTCACACAACAGGTTTTATTTAGTTTTTTTGAGTTGTTGCATCAATTGACTATAAAGTAGAAAGTAGACCTACTTTGGAGCTCTGTCTGAATACAGAATCCATCAAAAATGTATTATGTCTGTATGAGTGGATGATCATAATAGGATATATTTCCTGAAGATCAGGAAATGCTGCTTGTCCAAAATTCTGAAGCTAGGTGTCTGAAATTGAGAGTGTAAATCATTTTTAATAGAAAAAGCAAATGTAAAATTTCAACTTCATTAAATTACAATTATTCTGACATGGTATCATCTTTGAAAGAGACATCAGTGATGTGATAGGGTAGCACTGTGAAGGAAGTCAACACTTCCTTGATTTAAAATGATATAGGTGAAAATTTAAGAAGGGCCAAATCAAAGCACTTTGATAAGGGCTGCTATCAGGGTTTTTCATGTCATTTACTTACATCTCAAACCCATGTGGATGATCAGTGTGTGTACATTTGCTACGAGGTAAGTCTAGGACACAGAGCCATATACAGGGATCAACACAGACATTTTTTTTAAAACGAGACATCTGATAGTAATTATACAATTTCTTTCATGGAAACTGTGCAAATGGGTTTTATTATTATTATTATTATTTAGGTATAAGTAACCATAAATATATCATGGAAGTGTTATTGCAGTGGGTGATACCCAAAGGGAGTGTTCCTGCTTTCACAGTCAAATGTCAGGCCACCTTTTTGGCTGGTAGAATACAGTACTAAAGTAATGCTGAATGCAATAGGAAATTGTTCCTTCTAGTCAAAATGTTGCTTTCATCACAGGTTGTAAATTTTTTTCTCTCCTGTCCCCCTTCATCTGTTTTAACATTAGGGTTATTTGGTTTAGGAGGTTGTGGGTTGGGTTTTTTTGTGTGTACTAATGGTTTTGTTTTTGAAGTAGATTTCAATTGAGTTTTCTTAGGGAGCTTAGCTGTAGAATCAATAGATGATACTGACAAAAAGGACTATTTGAAAATCTAATTTAAATTTCCTTCCATCAAATCTGCAAAATACACATTTTAAAGTTTTTTTTCTTTACTTAATTGTAAATATATGCAATAATTCATTTTTTTGCTTAGTTTTAGTTTGAATGTCTATAGTACAGGATATTCTGTACACTGCATAGATATATGTGCTCACTCTCTCTCTTCTGAGATATTTTACAAGTACTAATCCTGACAGTCAGGTGGTTTTTTTGTATGGAATTCAATTGTATATGTGAATACTTGTCATTAAAAAGAAATTTTGTTACAATCACATCAGTTGGTCCACATATAGGTGGTTTTCCAGAGTCTTTTATTATATTTAATGCTTTTTGATTTAGGTCTAAAAAGTGATCACTTTATTTCATTTTGAGTAGATAATCTATGAATTGACATCTAATAGCTATTGGAATAAGCACTGCCGGCCTCCAGGAGGAGCAATTAAATGAGACCTTAGTGAATGAGGGTTATGTAAAGTTATATTATCTTACTTTTGTCATAGACTAGGAGGACTTATGGGCAGTTATGGGGTTCAGTGACTGTGTGATCATTAACACAATTGCAGTTTTGATATATGCCTAACTTCTTTAATTAAAACATTAAGATTGTGAAAAACATTGTTTTGCTCTTTTGTTTTAGTGGCACTAAGAAAAATAGAAACCAGTCATCATCTTTCAATAGATAAATCCCATCAGCACATGGAAATGTTTCAGAAGCCCTCACTGTCCATCGATATACCACAGAAACCACAGCCTGGAGACTTGCCCCCAAAGCCTCTGCCTCTGGAATTAACTCAGAAACCTCAAGTGGGAGATTTACCCCCAAAGCCTGGAGAACTACCCCCAAAGCCTCAGCTAGGAGACTTGCCACCAAAACCACAGCTTGGAGACTTACCTCCAAAGCCACAAATGAAGGACCTTCCTCCAAAGCCTCAGCTAGGAGAGCTGTTGGCTAAAACTCAAGGTGGAGAAGCAGCACCGAAGCCTCAGCCCTCAGAGGCAAATCAAAAATCTCACTCCATAGATCTTTCTCCAAACGTACAATCCAGAGACACCGTCCAAAGGCAAGCATCTGAAGAGTCTAATGACATAACACACACCCTGCCAGAAACCCCTGTGCCACTTCCCAGGAAAATAAACATGGTAGGTATTGCTCCAGCTCCTTGGAAGTATCCATGGAAGGCTTTGAAGTTACTGTAGGACTTTGCATGCACCCTTGAGCTACGCACGCAAGGCAACATAAAGCTATGGGCTGGGGTGGGGAATGAGGGGCTCTTTTTGTGCCCCAAAGCAGCTTCAGCAAATGTTGGGGGTTTACAAGGCCTCCTGCATGCTGAAACAAATACTTAGAACATAAAACAACAACCTTGGGAGCATGACAGTATATTCAGATTTGTTGAGATTTATTTATTTATTTATTTTATCTATGCCAATCACAACTCTGAATGAATTGATGGTTTTCTCTGTTGCCTTTGCTCACAGGTCTGTGTGCCTTAGAGTGCTAGAATATTTATATATTTGACTTTTGTAAGCTTTAAGAAGGGATGTTAGCACCTGTTGTCAGTAGATGCAAAATTTAAAGTAAAATCAACTGTGACAAAGGAGTAAATGTTCCTGTCGTGAGTATTTAATGTTGATGTACTGAGGTGGTTGAGATGTAGGTTCAGATGTATTGATGAAATGGCAAAACTGACATTGCTGTGTGGTGTGTAGTAGGAGAGCTGGAACTTTAACTTGATTCCAACCCCCAGTTCAACTTGCTGTTCATCTTGCTAACCAGTGCAATTTGCAACAGAGGATTCTTAATGCCCATGTAGATTGAGATAACTGTGAAATTCCAGAGCTCTCTTAAGATTTTCATTGTGAAGAAAAGGGAGATGGCTTTGTTTGTCAGATTCGCTATGCAAAGCACTTATGTAAAAAGGAAACAAGACTTTGTTCTAGTGAAACAGTGAAAGCAGAGGGTGAGTTTCTGCCTTGTGCTTGTCTGAGGAAGAGCCCTCTGGAGCCATCATTCTGCTTGGCTTCTGGCATGGAGTTGCCTGTAAGCCCCTGTCTGAACTGAGAACAACAAAGATGTTGCTTGGGCTTCCTGAGTGTTCTGGAATTTAAATATTACAGGGATCTGATCAAAAAGTGTTTGTTTACCTATGTGCTTTTAAATATAAGCAGGCAAATGATGGTGGTCATTCTCAGCTACTTGTCACTTTACTGAAGAAGAAAAGAAAGCAAATAATGGATTACCTGTTTGGTTTGGTTATGTTTTGCTTTTTTTAAACCGTCACCCTACTGTATACAGAAAAATTCTGAGGAAAGGTTCTTTGTTCTCCAAACTCAGCCATTTTCACATGTACAGTAAATTAAATAGATCCACTGTTGTGCAGTGATTGAAACTATTATATATCTTGGCAGTGTATGTGTGTGTGTATATATATATAAATATATATATCCCCAAGTTTTTGCATATCTTTGCATGCATGCTTGTATTTCTTCTTGTTCAGTGCAGCCTTTTTTGCTCAAGTGATAATGTGCAAGAATTCCTCTTTAGAGGTATCTTGCCTCCATTTTCATCCTCTGGCTGTATGCTCTCGACAAAGCTGGTGAAATACTTCATCCCAGTGAGCAGTGAGACCCACAACAGCAGCCACAGTACTTGTGGGCACCTCTCTCTTGGACTTGACTATTTAGTCGCTACACAGAGAAGCATAGGTTTTTTTTTATTGGAAGTTTTAAAAAATTAATTGTTCAGAAATACAATTTAAAAATTCCGATGCTGATAATTTATAAGGATTTGAAAGGATATTTTTAGTGAAACAAAACTTGCACTGACTGCTTCTGAAATCACACTGAGCACTTGAGTGTTCTTTTGTGTGTGTGTGGTGGTTTCTATAAAGGAGACAAAATACTTACTTTTAAAGAAAAAAAAAAGTGTTGAATGTAAATAAGAGCATGGTCGGATTATTAATGATCACAGCATCTCATTATTGTTCAGTCTTAAGCATAAAATCTCTTGTTAATAAGCACTTTTTGGGTACAGGGAGTCGGTGGGGGGTATTTGTTTTTTAGTCGCAGATTACATTTCCTGGAATTTCTTCCATTTCTTTACACACCAGTGCCCCAAGCTGTTCTGGAACATGAAGAAAATATGTTCTGGAACATATGTGCTCTCTCCATATCCATCCTTTTTTATACCTTCCCACGATTAAATACACCTTGGGCTTGAATGCTGCTTTTTGCTGCTCTCCGTAAAAGGAAAAAAATTATAAAATCTGACGGAACCAGAGTAATTACCATCATTTTTCATGTGCTCTTACAAGCTGAGTTCCACAGAGTTTTCCAAGTTTAGAGGAATGTAAATTTCTTTATTTTCTTTATTGAACAAGACAATTTTTACCTTGCAGAAGTAGTTCCTTCCCTTCATCACTGGTGGATTGATTGGGAGAGAGCACTCTTGGTTTGTAAAGGTTCTCTGGAGTTGAAAGCTGGGACTATCCCCAAGTAACCGTTCCTATTGAATTCCAGTCCCTAGTGCTAGATAAGATTTTTATTTAAATTATATTAATATATTTTAAAAAGAGAGGAAGCATTCTTTGAAGTGACTTCTTACTGCAGCAAACCTTTGCTGTAAAAACAACCCCTTGATCTCATTTGAACTTCAGGTATTTCTGTTCATTTGACTTGAGTATGGGTTTTTTTAGTTTTATGTTGTGTTAACTGCTTTTTCCCTTAAATCCCCCTATAATTGTTATTTTTCTGTACCTTGAGTTTAGTGTGAGTGCTTTTTTCAGTGTGTCTGTTCTGCTGTTGAGCTGCAGGGATTTTTTTTTGCCAAAACATGGAGGAATTTCAAGTGGGTAGGTAACAGCAAAGAGAAGACTCCCTAGGAAATTTCCTCTGTGAAGTTAGTTTTGGCTCAAATTCCTCTAAACCTGCTGACTTTTCCCTTCATAGCCCTTCTGCTTCTCATCTGCTTCTGCTCTTCTTGAGTTTTTGCATTCTTGTTATCTGATTACTTCTGTTAAAAGAAGTAACTGTAGGTTTTGAAGAGGTGTGGGTATGAAAATACAGGAATATAAAGTAGCAAGAGTGTTTTGCTGTGAATATTGCTTACTTACTCTATTTGGAAATAATTTAAGTCATCTTCCCTGCCATAAGAAACATATGTTTGGGGAGGAGTCCATGGCTGAGGCTTTTTTCATATGAATTAGCAGTATGCAGCAAAGTATGACCTAGAAAATACTTGGCCTCAGAATGGCAGAGCTGTGAGAATATCTAGGGTGAATTATCATCAGAAAATAGTACTGCCATCTGACATTAAGGTAATTTTAGTAAGAAATTGCTAACATTTGGATGGAAAAATCGCTAAAAAAATAATTTCCAGTCCTGTAAGCAGATTTGAAATCAAAGAATACTGTATTTTTGCACTAGATCCAAAACCAAAACTGTAAGGAATACTGGGATTTCAATGCAGCATTTTCCTCAGTCCTTACCTCTGTTGGAACATTCAGAGGAGACTGGATTTAATTTTCTGTTCATGGTGGTTTTTTTGATGAAGTATGTATTAAAGGAGAAAGAGGGTGTTTGTAGACAAGAACAATGTGAAGACATTATTTAACCTTTCTTCACCAGAGGAAGCAGAGGTTACTTAAGCCCTCTTAAGGGCTACATGTTAAGCACTACACATTAAGTTCTGCTGGGGGTTCTGAACCTTAAGAAAAAGAAAACCTACAACTGTGTAGGTAACTTTTTTACTTTATTTTTTTAATATCCTTGTTGAAGCAGAGTTTTTGGATTTCTGTATTCCCAATTGCAGGGAAATTAATTGATAGTCTTCACTTTCTTGTAAAACAAAACACAACTAAAAGGTAAAATTCATATCATATATATTCTTTCTCTGTTTCTCATGTCCTTTATCTCAAACTTCATTCTATTTTTAGGGGAAAAACAAAGTTAGGCGAGTGAAGACCATTTATGACTGTCAGGCAGATAATGATGATGAACTCACATTTGTTGAAGGAGAAGTAATTATTGTAACTGGTGAAGAGGACCAAGAGTGGTGGGTATGTATCTTTCCCTTTTACAGTTCCACATAACTTCTTTATGACCTTTATAGGAAAGCCTCTTTTTCCAAATGTGGAGGGTTTCTTTTTATTTTCGTTTGTAGGTGGTGGGTTTTATTTGGCTTTTGTTTTGCTTTGATTTTTGTTTTGTTTCTTTTTGCCTGAGCTAACAGCCAGCCCTTAAACTTCTGTTAGAGCAAACCCCTTTTATCTGGGAGAGAGAGTCTGTTAGAGCCATCCCCACTAGGTTTGGCTTTATTGCTACCTCATACAGCACATATTTACACACGTCCCTCGCTGTAATGCACACAGCCTTTCATTAAATGAAGAAGCGGTGATTCTTACTTCATTTAACAAACCCTCCATGAAAATGTGTAATTATCTTCAGTTCACCCAAAATGTTAAGTTATACCTACAGGGGTTCCTGGAAATCTGAACAATAGTTTGTAATTGGTGCTATAAGCTGATGGTTTTCTCTTTACATGAGGGGCAGATAACATTTTCTTTCCCTTGTTCCCTCTCATGTCCCTGTTCCATACCATACTCCCCCTATTATGGACTGCCTATTGTTCAAGTGCTAACACCAGGTTTTTCTCAACCCCACGTGAAGGCTCTAGCCTTTCTTGACAATCCAGCTCATGTCCCTAAAGCCCTGCTACATCGTATTTCCCTGCCAAAGAATTATTGCTGGGGATAATAAGACAGATTTCAATTGACTAAAACAAATTCTAATTGCAATGCTGCCTGTGATATCCTAATCTGAGTGCAGCACAACCTTTGCTGTTTTGTTTCCAGCTACGTTTTCCTCTCACTCATCATTTAAGTGTGGAAGATTTTCAACTGAAAAGCTGATATCAAAGGAGCAGTGCCCAGTGAGAAGTGTCTGTGTTGCCCATATCACCCAGTCCCTGATTACTGCTGCATTCCTTGCTGGATCTGTTTTGTGAAGTGGCTTTTTAAGCCCCTTGGGGACATGCCCAGCAAGTCCCATGAAGCACCCCAGTCTGAGTGTTTCTGAGAAGAGAAACAAGGACTGTTGACTCATATGCTTCAAAACTTTGGCTCTCCAAGAGGAAATGGCCAGCCCTGTATGTTTCCTCTTCCCATTTGTAAGCTTGTGGAAGAGGAAGGAAGGTACACCATTATTCTGAAAGTAGTGAGCAGCACTGTAGCAGAGTGAGAAGAGGGTTGTGTGGTCAGTCAGGGCTGCTGCTCCAGTGCTATTCAACAGTTTTTTATGAGTATGAATTTTAAACATGGAAAGTTCATATAAAATATGCCATTATTTTTCATTTCTTTGAATAAGTTTATTAGCTATTTCCTTATAAATAATCATTATGCAAAACATACAGGAAGTTGAATCTGAAGGATACTTAATCAGACAACACTGTGATTTGTTATAAACACTACTATGCATCTAAATCATTAGATATCATACTAATTCAATGAGAAAATAGCTGGGCTTTTATCACCTTAAGTGAAACATGCAGACTATCATAAGTAACTTCACAACTGTAGCAGACAATTCCCTTCAGTGAGATGTTCAGGATTTATTCATTTAACTAAGATAAGTGGTTTTCAGACATGTTACTGAAAATCAGCCTATCAGACAAAAGAAAATTAGACTTCTGTTTTGGTGAGATTCTTGAAACTCAGTGATGTATGTAAGTTTCCAAAAAAAAATGGAGTTTTGTTTTCTTTAGATTGAATTGGCTTCCTTTGTCTCATTTATAATATGCTTGTGCATGGTTTCATTTTATTCCTTTACACAAATTCAAGTGTTAACAAAGGTCTGCTTCAGATTGTCCAAGAGGTTGCAGAGGCTCTGTGAGAAGTTCTGCTGCTTTTGAATGAAGTGAATGCAGTCTGTGAAGTCTGTGTGTACACATGCACATCTGTATATATGTATATATATATATATGTACCTTCTTCTCCTGTGTTGCAGATTGGCCACATCGAAGGACAGCCAGAGAGGAAAGGGGTCTTTCCAGTGTCCTTTGTGCACATCCTGTCAGACTAGTCAAAACAAACAAACAAATCCTAAACTTGAGCATTGCACATTCTTCATGCAAGACGGGCTTTTTAGCAAAAGCGAACGCTGCTGCCTCCCTGTAATCCTGTGCACAATTGTATATATAGCTGCTGTTACAAATTAAGAATTCATTTAAGTTTCACCTCATGAGGTTGAATTATATGTATTGTAAATATACTGTGTTATTCTGCCTTTGCCAGTGTTATGGTAGCCTTGGAACCTGGCACGCCTTATCGGGTTTGTTGAAGCCATCCTGGGCATTTAGCACTTCCATCTCTGTCCGTGCTGTCCCACACGTGTGGACTGCCAGCTTTCCAACATAGGTGGTCTCTGTCACCCCTGTATCTGTACAGAAATGACTGTTCCTAATAACTCGGTATTCTCAATATACAATTAGCAGAAAGCTAGAATGAGTGAATGGTTTTGGACAATTTAAAGATCAGTCTGCAGTTCATAAGTGTATGCAGTTTACAGCTATGAAACCCACTTCGGTATTTATTTAATATAGTGCTCAGTTAAGTGTAATTATGAAGACAAATATTCACTGACTTTACAGATAACAGTAATGTTTTACAGTGTGCATACAGCATTTCATGTTTATATTATGTGGACCTATGCCAAACTGTGATTGCAGTTCCCCTGTGATATTACCTCACTATAAAAAGTTACAAATTTATTTCATTCGAAAACTTATTTTAATGAAAATTAGTCATATTGTTCTTTAGTAGATATATGTGAAATTTGCTGGTTTCTTTCACTGAATTCTTAGTAACCAAGGACTTGTAGCAAATGTTAACTGTTGACATTGTGCATGCATTTAGACGCTTACTTGAAACCTGCCTTTGTACAAAAGTAGTACTGTAGTCATATAGCTACATTTGAGGAAAAGAACATTTTAACTTAATTGCTATTCAGATTTAATGTAAGCTTGCAACAGTATTTGTTTATAGCTAAATTGGCTCTTTGAAAAATGATTTTGTGGGGTTTTTTTCCTCTGTCTTCAACCTTGCTAAAAGTTAGTTACCTAAAATAAAATTTTTAAGTGGTGATAAAAGGATAAATTTAAATTATTTTTAATGCTCTAAAAAGTGGAAGCTAAGATGACCTGTCGTGCATTTGATCAGGCTGGTAATGATAGATCTCAGATCACAAGGATCAGGCTGGTTTTCATGGAGTTCACCAAACTGTGACAGTAATTGTCATAGCCCAAAGCACGAAGTAACAGACGTACTGTCATAAAGCTAATTTCTAAGAAAATCTTTGGAAGGCTGCATTTGACCTGAGGTTTCTTGAAAGTTGGTATAAAGTTGCATTGCCAGAAAACACTTCAATGTATTACTGGAAACTTTAATTTCCTGTGTCACTTTCAACATAATTTTTAATCTTTTGAAACATCATGCGGTTGTTTTTCCCATGGTTTGTCTGTAGCGGGTTCCATGACTTTCATATGTAGTTTTGTATTACTTGCTTTAAATGTTATTTTGGCTTCAGTACCTAGTGCTGCTATTTCAAAGCAGATTGTCTTGGCTGCATGGAAAGATTTTCATTTCATAAAAGCACATCTCAGACTTTCTGAGGGCTTTCATTTCTAATACAGTTTTACAAGACTGTAGTCAGTGAATATTTAATTCTGTTTGTGGTTAATTTAGAAACAAATACCAGTCTAAATCCCACATGAAAAAATGCAAAACATTTATCAACTGTTAATGGTTTTATCATTTATATAAAAAAAAATGAATTCCAAAAAAAAAAAAATATGCAATGAGTGAGCGAGCCTGCTGGCATCTAATCTTCAGTATTACCAGCTCCAGTATTTCAGACTTTTTTCTGTTTTTATGGAAAGGAAGTCAGGTTTAGCATTTATTTAGCATTCCATTTTATCCATTACTACAATGTTTTAAGTTGCATTAAAGAACAAAACCTATTCACTTTTGTGGTCAATTGTATTTTTAAGTGATCTTGAAATAAACTGATAAATGCAAATCATATAAAGAAAACCTAGGCATGTAAAATTATGTAGAGTCAAATGTCTATTCTTTTCTACGCTCTTTAAAATAGTATACATATGCATTTTATAAAATTAAATGAGTTCCATCAGGAACAATAGTTCTGTTTATTCTGGCTTATTGTGGGTTATAAGAAATCTGAAAATGTATGATATTGATTGAGTTTAAGTACAGTATTATATTTGAACTCAATGAGCCACTGTCTGCAATTTTGTATATGACATAGTATTTGGAAAGTCTAAATCTTTATGGAAAATTAGCTGATAAAGGGTTGGGGGGAGGGGCAGGGGAAGGTGCCCCCAGAGGGGGAAGTTTGCTCTGCAGATGATGTCTTATTTACTGTTGAACAACAGTTGCTATTTATTTTTTTATTACATAGTACATCAACGTGTACAGAAATCAGATCTGGTCATGCCACTAGTTAAAATCTTGACTTCTCATTGAATGTTAAGGTAAAACATCAGTACACATGTCTATTCACATGTATTTAATGTGACAGTTTTTGAGTACTGTATGTGTTAATTTCTACTTTTTTAATATTTAAAATTGCTTTTAAATAAATGTATTCAGTTGATCCCAGATATCTGAACGAGGCCCTTTTTGTCAACTGGAATATCTTCTAGGGAGAAAGTCTGGATTCCAAACAGGTAGAACTAAGACACTTGAAATGTTTTCTCTTGAATATAAAGCACTCCTTATATAATGCAATTAAATGTTTATCTCTTTAACAGCTGTTAAATATGGATGCAATTACCTTTATCTGGAAAACTTTACTTACTAAAGTTAGCATCAAACCACTTGCTTTGTCCATGAGTTTCGATTGCTTTCTCTCTGGCCTCAGCAGGCTCTGTGGGCTCCCAGCCCCCTCTGTGTTGTTTCCACAGCAGCCCGTGGGGTTGAAGGAACCATCCACAAGCTCCATCCGTGGGCAGGATCTCCCAACCCGACAGCAGCTCTCACACCAACTAGAGCAGTACTAACCTTTCCTGGATGGAGTGACTGTTGCTTAGAATTTCAGTTCTGACCCAGCTTGCAGAGGTTATTTTTCCCCCATCCCTGACTCATTTCTTGGATGTTTCTCATTTAAGACCCATTCCTGTCAAAGCTACTCCAGAATGAACAAGTCACTTGAAATTGCTAGAAAGCAACGGGAACATCCTTTAGCCAGAGGAAAAGCCGGAGTGTGGAGCTTTCAGATCTGGTTTGTATCAAGAACAGGAGCTGCCCCAGCACAGGGCTCAGGAGACCGCTGTGGTGAGAGCTTCTTCAGACTGAACTGTGGCACTGGTGTGATGACCCACCGCCACAGAACGTTCTGCTTGCTTTGTTTGGGGCTTTCAAATCTACATAGGCCAAACATGGCGAGGCTGGAGTGGGGAAATATGGACGTGGGGCAGGAGAAACAGTCTGGTTAAATATCCTGCTCTTGCTCAGTTTCTACCATGTCACAATATTTCAGATAACAGCATTCAGAGACACATTGATTCGAACAGCCTCAGTTCTCTGTCCTACTTGTATTACGTGTTCTTCAGTGACATGTATTGATTTCCTTTCCTAAGTCAAAATTGAGGTGGATATCTCATATACTGTCTGGAGCAGCAGAGAACAAGACAAATGCTTGCCCAGAGAACTCCCTTGTTGTTCAAAGTTTCAGTCTCCTTACCCTTCTCCTGGCAAACCTAAAGCTCGTAATTAAACAGAAAATTGGCAATCTATACCAATGAAAGTGGTGCAAATATGAAATACCAAAGAATGAAACTCAAAATAGCTCCCTACAGCACAACAAAAACCAAGCAGTTCAACCCTATAAATCTGATTTGTTTTCAGATGCTTCCCCTCCCCAGAACTCTCTAGTTCTGTGTGATAGTTCACCTGAGCATCAACAGAAAACAATTATTTTCCCCTGCTCCACACTGTTACATGGTTTCATGCCTCTTACTCCCTAGACTGGGAACCCTTCTATGCCATGGAACCAGAACATGACAGAGGAGCAAATGTCTCTTAAGTAAATAAAGTTCAGCTTCAGACCTTACATTCTTACAGAGAGCTTCTCACCTTAAGAGTTTAAGGGTCTTGGGGATGCTTTTATTAGACCCTTTAGCCCTTCTGAAACAGCTGGAGGCTTTTCAGGTGGATGCAAAATGCACCCACAACTGTTAAGGTGTTTTCCTCTGCATAGCTGCAAGACAACAGTTTTCTTATCTAATACAAACCAACTATTCTAAATTGTCTTAATGACACTTTTAGGGCTATACATAACATGATTTACAGCTCTGTCATCTGCTGAGGGAGTGCTCAGGTTTCTTCTTGAGATAAGCTAAGTGCTGTTTGTCAACTCGTGCTTAAGCTGACGCCCCCTCCCTCTCCCCCCACCCCCGAGCTGCGGCGGGCACAAAACCTGCACGTCTTGGCTGGTTCTGGTCAGCTGCTGTTCGGGAACAGTAAAAACGATAGTGTGTCACGGTACAGGCTCTGCCTTGTTCCTCTGTAAATTACAGAACAGATCCTCCCGGCTGCAGCAAGGCGGATGTCTGCTCCAGCCCTTTTGTAATGGTGGGGGCAGGGAGGGACAGTTTGTGACAGCTGTCACATCTGCTAAGCTGTCAGAGCAGAGGGGACGCTGATCAGTCATTTTCTGCACCACCTGAAGAATGTTTTGAACAAGGTTTAAGCTTACGTGGAACTTTAAATCCAGTGTTAACTCTATTGATGCTGTTTCTACCAGTTTGACCTTGGTTCTTGTAGTGTCCAATTGAAAAATCCATTCCCCTTGTGCTTTTTGCTCTTCTCTGAGAGTCTGTGTGG
This sequence comes from Pachycephala philippinensis, assembly GCA_013397055.1. Taxonomy (NCBI): domain Eukaryota; kingdom Metazoa; phylum Chordata; class Aves; order Passeriformes; genus Pachycephala; species Pachycephala philippinensis. The sequence goes on from VWZT01000889.1 coordinate 550,037, forward strand.
GACTAGGTCCATTTCCACGTGGGATTTTTTTTTTTTTTTCTCCCCAGGGCTTAAAGATAATTTTGTGCCTCAGTTACCACCAGAAATTATGAACCTGATCTCTCTCTCATAGTCTCATTGAGTAGATGAATCAACCTTGAACAAACACAGCTGCTCTAGAATGGCTGTACTAGAGGTTGTTTCATTGTATTTAACTTTGTCCACTTCAAAACAGTAGCATTAGGCTTTGTTTTTTGATAACTAATTAATTTCTCCAGTCTTTTCCTCAGAGAATGCCCAGGAATAACTTACTACCTCTGCTGGTAAACTTACAAGCTTAAGTCTTAAGCTGCTCTTAAACCTAGTTCAGTAAAGTAATGTTTTTCATCTCTCCCTGCTACAGTAAGTGTCAACAGTCCCTCTGAGCAGGAGTTCGTAGTCTTTAAATAAAATTCAAAAACTTAGGTATTGGAAAGGACTGAAATGTGCTCCTGAACTTCAGACTGAAGGAAAGACAAGCCACCTTGAGCTGAATGTGCACAAAAGAGGTCAGCAGCTGCTTGGTGATTAAGCAGGGGTTTATCGTGGTTTTCTGTTGGAGCCTGCAGATTTCCTTAATGACCTGGTGACACTAGCGGCCACTTGCTGCTTTTGACACCTCAAAGACAAAGCAGACTTTTTTTCTTTTTCAAGTACCTAAAGGTTCTACTGCCTGTAATCACCTGTCTGTTCAGCAGACCATCCCATCCATGGCTCCAGATCTACATTTCCAAATGCCTTCCCTTTATTCACTGTAGGGTTTGAATTCAGAGCTGTAGCCCTACTTTAACAACTGTAGGCAGGAAAGCAAGAGCCCCAGGTATCTGAGCAGTAAGTGAGCTGCAGCCAGCCACATGCTGTCGTTTCAGCTGAGACTCTTTATTGTGTGGAAACCCACCCAGGAGCTGGGAAAAAAGCCTTGGGGAGCAATTTCAGGACCACTGCAGTATTTTTGACCACTGTGGATAGAAGCATGGGGATGAAGGGCAGATTTGTGACCCAGGATATTCCTCAGTCTCTGTCCTCCCTACAGGAACTGGGCCAAGTGCTGCAGTAAGAAACAGGAGAACAAATGCTAAATCTGCCTTGATAGGGTGCACAGAGCTGCTGGCCTGCTTAAAAGGGAAGTTTGACAGTCTGGACATCTGGAGAGCAAGAAACAGCTTCATCTGAAGTGAACTGACACCAAGTGATGCTGGAAGATAGGGAGTTCCAAGGCTTTTGCAGAGTATAGAAATAAATCTGAGCTTTACATGTGCTACAAGGTGGAGGTGTGAGAAGAGCAGGGGATGGGGGCCATCACAAACCACGGCTTGGACACCTATGAAGGAGTATAAACGACTGCATTGTTGATGTGAAGATCAATCATAAGGAGTCAGCAGCTCTCCAGTGAGCATTACCTCTAGGTTGGTCATACACTTACCTGAGACATCACGGTAATGCAGAGACTCCAGTGAAGTGAAGGTTCTTTGTCCAGAAGAAGCAGCAAGATCTTAGCAAACAACACTTGGGGTTGGGGGGCAGCAGGACAGTGAGACCATCTGCTCAGCATTGTGCAAGTAGCTGCTGTAACTGCAGGGCCCTGAGAAGGAGCAGAAGGGCCTGTGCCTCCACATTTGGCTGTAAGCAAGGAAGTGCTGCCGCCCTGCCAGAGCAATCCCTGGGTGCAGCCTCACACAGTACCCAGGTCCACCCTTAGATGTGGTTCTGGCACCCCCACTACCTCCTTGGAGCAGATCTGGAACAGACACCTTGCTTAGGGACGGATCATCCTTTAACTTGGCACTTATGTTCCCAGACAGGTCTGTCTGGATGAGAGGCTGCTGGGTCCAGCAGAAAAGCTCCTTCTGTTCCCCCTTCCCTGCCGGGATACAGAGAAATTTGAGAGGTTAACAAAAAAACAAAAAAACAAAACNGAAATTTGGAGGTGGAAAACCCCTCTCTACTTTAAAACCCTTGAGAGCAGGATTTGTTCCTCTCATTTGCTCATGGCAGTGTTCCATCTAAATGTTTTTCATGCAAAGTGTAACCCCTAGTAATGTTTATTTAGATGAGGGCTGCCAAGGGCCATCTCATCCCTCTGTCTATAGAGCAGGCGCCTGCTCTGCCCATGACCCACGGCTTTAGCTGCTTGCCTGGTGGAATATAAAAGAAGGCACTAAGTGTAGTACATCTGCATAGGGGTCCAAATACCTATGTGACTTCTCAGCACCCCAGCCTCACTGCTGCCCACGTCTCCATCTGCTTTGGGCAAAAGACAGGACTTGTAGCCATTGTGGCAAGACTCAGGCCTCAGGGGCTGCAGAGTGGCCTGGAGCATCACAGCCCCCCACCAGTGACTGACAGTAAAGCTGGGCAGCAAAATGCCATTTAGAGAAATTACCTTAAGACATGTTACCCATGCCTAATCCCTGTCCCTTCCTGAAAGGGATTGATGGTGCAGAAGAACAACAGCATCTGTTGCTGGAAGGAGAGCTTCCTGAAGAGCAGATGGGGAGGCTGTGTCCTGGGGGGACCCTCACTCCTCCTGCAACCAAGATGTCATCAGTTGTCAACAGGATGGACAAGATGAAGAAGAAACAGAGCAAGGTGCCTCAGAGATGTCACAACCCCTCTGGACTCTTGAGTGTAGCTCTAGAGATGGAAGGAGCTCCTGGGGTTTGAAGGAGAAATTAGGCCTTGATGAGTTTTTTCTTTGATCCTCCAAAGCTAGTCTTATAGACAATGTCTCACTGTAGTGGCTTGGCTGCCAGGCTTCATAACCAGGCCTTGACCGTAGCAGGGACCCAACACCTGCATTTGGGGTAGCCAACAGCCCTGTCCCAGGATGTCACTCCCTCCCTGGGCACAAGCCTGCAGCCCCAGGTGCTGCTCGGGCCAGGGCAGCTCCAGTAGAGCCTGCAGCCAGGAGACTGGTGGAGATGTCTGGGTTTTGTTACACATATTTGAAGCCTGCAAGGTGCTCCGGCATGTGGCTGGTCCCTTCCCATGGCTGCAGGGCCTCGCCCGTGCTCTTCTGTGTTGTGTGGGCTTCATGCGTGCTCGCCCAGAGCAGCCCGTGATGGCAGGGCCATGGCTGACTCCTGACGAAGGGTCTCTCCTGTCCCCCCGGGATGGATGTGGGGGCTGATGCGAAGGCTCCGACCTGCGCCCCATCCTTTACCCCCGGCCCGGCGGGGTGAAGGCCCGGCGAGTGCCGCTGCCCCGCGGGGGCTGCCCGGGGGAGCCGCAGCCGCTGCTCCGGGGGCGGCGAGGAGGGAGCTTGTGAGGGGACCGGGGATCGGGGCCGGGCGCGGCGAAGGTGCCGGGGCCGCCTCTCCCTCCCCCCGCACCGCTTCCTTTTATATCGATGCGGCACCGCCGCCCGCAGCCACAACCTGCGGCCGTGACGCCGCCGGCAGCCGGAGGGACGAGGCTGCGCCCCTGCCCAGGTAAGGGCTGCCCGCGGCCCCCGGGCGGGCGGAGCGGGGCGGGG
>VWZT01000889.1:553546-574179 GCA_013397055.1 Pachycephala philippinensis
CGGCTCGGGGGGAGGGAGGGGGAGAGGGGGATCGCCTAGGGAGCCGGGAGGAGCCTGAGCGGAGCCGTGGGGTGGGCGCCCGTGGGGAGCCGCGGGGCGGAGAGGAGCCGGGGAGGACCCGGGGGAGCCCCCGCCCCGCTGTCCCCCATCCCCGGGCGGGAAGGCGCAGCCCCGGCAGAGGATGCTCGGTGCTGCCCGGGCAGCCAGCCCCGCGCCTTCCCGGCCGCCTCCCGCGGCGCCGGGCGGTCTGTGGGGCCTCGGAAAGAGCTCAAGGGCGGCCGGAGGGAGCTCTGGCCCAGCTCTGCTTCCTCCAGGGCACGGGGACTGCGAGGCCGCCCGGGTCAGGAGGGGCCGAGGCGGATCCGCTCCTGTCTGCGAGGGGGGTGACAGGCCAGGGACGGGAGGTCCTGTGTGCCCTGGGTCCAGGCACGGACGTGGCAGATTCATCGAGCGGTGTGACAGCCCTCGCACCAACCCACACCAGCTCCCGTCACTGCCGGGTTGAAGCCGAGCAGCAGCACGCTGGGCTGGCCGGCCTCAGGAGGAAGCCATGGTTTGATGCTGTGCGCCTGGGTGCTGCTTGTGGCCGTCCTGCGCTGGGAGCAGCAGTGACCGCGTTAGATGGAGGCTTCTTGTACTGCCAGTACAGATGCCAGGTGCCAGGCTGAAGACTTATTAGTCGTCTTCGTTCATGCAAATCTTGTACCCAAAAGTTCAGTCCAGCAGCCAGAAATGTGCTGGACTGGCCGGTGAGAGGGCGAGCACTTCTGCTTTGGGGGATCTGGTACTTCCTCATCTGGGCAGGAACAGTGGCGTGGTTGTGATCATGACTCGTGTGAAAACTACCCCTCTCTTGAGCAAGCTGTCGTGTTTCAAAAGGGCTAGTGCTGAAACAGAAGAAATAGCCCAGAGCAGCCCCTAAACTGTGAAGATATCTGGCTGTATGGTTTAGAGCAGTTACCCTTTTGCCATTTAAAAATGAACTCTTATCCCTAGTAACCATTTTTTAATATAAAAGACCCAAAAAGCCATGAGCATGATGTTTATTCAGTGCTTTGTTAGGTATGTGATTAAAAGAGTAGAAAGGCCTTTTTTTTTCATTTAAACAAAGAAAATACCACATCTGCACCCCAAACTGAGAAGTGCTTTGAAGAGATGTGGGATTTTGGTGGAAGTTTAATGCCCTCTTTGTTTCAGAGCTTGACTGAAATTGAGGTTGGCAATGGCTGCCGCCTGTTTAATGTCGAGGAGGCCAGAACTGGTGCTATGGGGAGTGGGGGGAGTGTTCGTGGTGCCTACATGTGCTCTGAAGGACCCTCTCAGGTGCACCCAGACACCTTGGGTCATTTCAGTGCTTGGCGCTGCTCAGGGTCATCTTGCCTTAGAGGGAGGCTGCATTTGGCTGCACGGCTCCTCCTGTGTTCCCTGCTCAGCAGGGATTAGGAGCCCGTACTCGTCCAGACCGCAGGATGCTCTCCAGCTGCTGTTGCAGACAGCAGTCCCTACCTGCTGCTTGCTCTTGCTCTCTTGGAGCACTGCTCAGGCCAGAGGCCTCATTAGTGCATTCCCTGACAGTTGTCACCACTTGCTTTCCCAGGGCTGGTGATGTGGTTTCTTTCCTCCATGGCTCAGCAGGAGCCCCTGGCATGCAGGAGCTTCTGAGCAGGACTGAGGCACTGCTCTACAGGGAGAATAGGAAGCGCTCAGCATCCAGCAGGAACAGTTGTACCAACAGGACTTTTAAAGACAATTCCAATAAAGTCCAGAGCATCCTTTTCTCTGACTGAGATCGATAGTTCAGACTGCTCAGCAAGGAGCACGTGCGATGGATTTTCAATAATCGGCACAGCACAGCTCAGGCTTGAGGAAAAAATTATTAGGCCTCATTCCGTGCCTCTAAATGCGAGTGTGCCCAGCAAGAGCACTGGGAGAAGCTGATGCACTGAGGGGAGTTAAAACGTTAATGCAGCCTCTGAGCATGGAAGGGCACAGCCACTCTCAACTACTGTTTATTTCTTTGTACTCAAAGGTATCAGAGGATAAATAGTGGCTCACAAAAATAAAGACTGGTATTTGAGATACTTCCTGTGCTTGTTGGAGGAGAACAAGGCCCAGGGTATTTTGAAAGTAAAACCATATTTCCTGTGAAAAACTGCTGAAGTGACGTGCGAGATTGTTTCAGAGCTGGAGGCACAGCCGCGATGATTCAGGCCAGCAGTGTTGGCAGCTGGATGGGGCGGCTGGGCTGGTGTGAGGCAGAGTGGAGGGTGCTGAGCACCAGCCTGTCTAAACCTGCAGATAGGGCACAGGCACAGCATCATGTGCTCCTCTTGCTGCCCTGGGAACAGGAACACAGGCTGTGTCCTCTGGCTGCAGACAGCCTCAAGGGCTTGATTAGAGACTGCAGGTTGGTCTGCCAGCAGGTATAAGCAGACCTGCTCTGGTTGAGTAGGTACATGCTCCAGAGGCTCCGTAGAGAGCCAGTGTGGGTCTCTGGGCCACCCAAGCACAGAGGTGATCCCATTGTGGGTATCAGGACTGTTTCTGTAAGCTGAAGGTCATTCCTGCATTGCTCTCTCCACCCTGACTTAGAAAGGCTTGTCTCTGAGGTTAGTTCAGTCCAAGACCTGTCCTCCTGATTGTCTGCTTTAGGTTTTCCTTTAGTGCTTCCCATGGCTGCGAGCTTATCAGCTCAATCACTGCCCTCATGCAGACCTGCATGGTTCCACTGGGAGCTGAATCCAGCTCCCTGGCTCCCAGGCGCCTTCTCTCCCCTGCAGCAGCTCAACTCCGAGGGAGGAGGTGGCTGGGAGCAGAACACAGCCCTGACAGTCTGCTGGAACACAGTTGCTGGAGCTGGTTTTCAAATCTGCAGCAGGGCTGTATCTCTCAGTGGGTAGGAAGCACTTTGCACGGTGTCTGCAGTTACTCAGCTGTTGGAAACCTTTGTTCTGTGCTGCTCTGTGTGGAGCTTGATATAGCTTGATTTTTTTTTTTTTTGGTGCGTGAGTTCTATTACTGTCCTTGGTGGGTATATTTTAAAACAAATACTGCACACACGAATTTATTGCCTTGAGGTCTTTCTGCACTAGAGATGCTCAAATTGAGTGTATGTGTGACCTTGTGGTAATAGGTGGGATAAGTCTAATAGGTAGCTTTGGTTTCCATTCCCAGCAGTTTTTCAGGTTGTGCAAGTTGCTTTTCTATTATCAAAAATGCATTTTTTCTAAAATTTCTTTCTAGAGATGGGTTTGCTATCTGTTTTGCAACAATGCTGTAAGATCTACCCCAGGGTATCTAGTGAACAAACTCATTATTGCTCAAAGGCTTGCTGGATAGAAAGGGAAAAATACCAAGTCTTCTGACTACAGCAGAAAACCAGGAATTTTATCGGAGTCTTGCTAAGATAGTCTTTGTCTCAACCAGAAATAGGACCCCCCCAATCCCAAGCATCTGCCTTGTTCCCAGTCTTGAGGTCAAACCTCCTGGCCACAACCCTCTCTGTTTAAGAAAAAGATGTAGACACAAGTTGTAATCTGTGCTATGAAAATCTAATCTGTGACCTAATTTGTTGTGATACCATGAAGAACCTGTCAGTAGCAATCATTGTAACCCGTGGCACGGATGCACTGCCGGCTTTCCAGGAGTGCTCGCTCGCCGTAGCCCCAGAGGGAGCGGTCTCATGCCGAGTGAGTACATTTGGGCTCCCCCAGTGACAAATTCGGGGAACAATATACAGAAAACTCTAAGATCACTTTTGTTATTCTTTTAAAATGGAAGTGGTATGGGCAGTCTTACTATGTGTGGAAGGGAACCTCTTCTGAGGATCCCTGTGGAACTGGCTGGTTTGAAATGTGTGGGAAGGAAAATGAGATGCAACTAAAACTGGACAGTTTTCTGTGCATGCCATAATAGCTGTTTACCTGTCTGTCGCCCATTCCCCATGACCATGGCAGCAGCTTGGATGAAACCAACTCACTGGGTGAGTGGTTAGAGGAGGGACTCGTCTCAATAACTTCTCTCCAGCGCGAGCTGCGGTTGCGTGGGCTGATTCTCACAGGGCAGAAATGACTGACTTCTGGTACAGCCCCTTTGGGCCAAGTTTGTTGTCCTCTAAGAAGAAAAAACAAGGTCTTCTTTGGTGTGTTACTGAAAACAGCACCGTCAATCTTGCTCTGTAAGCAAGGAAGAGAAGGAAGGAAGGGTTTACAGGTGAGGAAAGCACAAGTAATAGGCTGAAAAACTGGGAATTGTATTCCTAGGTCCCTGCACTGCTACATCTGTCAGGGAAAATTCTTAACTGAGAAACTACTGCTGTTTCAGAAACAACAGAGCTGGGCTTCCATTTTGATTGTTCTAGAAATAACAGTTCTTTTTAAATTTTTTTTTTTTAATATCCTTCAAATGCCTTACTTGAAAGTACTAAATTAAAATTTGCAGGGGCATGTAGTCTGTTAACAACTGCTAAAATCCATGTCTGGTTAGTGAGACCATCAATCCATTTGGACTTTGAGATCTAATAACCTAGATCCAGTAAGATGCATGTGCATGGTCTGCTGCCTTCCCTGTTCACCCTCACGGGAGTTACCTGTGCTGCTGTTAAGGCATTAGATCTTGAAACGTCTTCTTTATTTTGAGCCTCCTCTTTATTTTCAGTAGTTTGTTCCCTAGCATACATCAGGTGCATGTTAGCATAGAATACTTGCATTCTGTTAGTAATTTGTGTGTTCTTTTTTTTGTATTTCAGTGTACTTTTACCCACCCTGAGCACCCAGAGCTCAAGTTTCAATGTGTTATTTGTTGATTTTTGTTCACTCCAGGCTTTTCCCTCCACCCACTCACTTCCTCTCACAAATGTTTCCTCATTTCACCACTTTTTCACACCCATTTCTAGCGCAGGGTTGCTTCCCACTGTGGGCAGGCTCAGCACTTCATCTACTGTTCACCTCTGCAGGAGATGGGTGAGATCCAGGTGTGAGAGGAGAAGCAGAGGCAGGAGAAGGTGCTTGCCCATGTCAGGGGAAAGGGGCAGTGGCAGGGAGAGAAGGTCTGTGTGCAGGTGTATTTTTGGGCAGCAGGAGCAAAGCAGGGTGGGTGTATGGGTGGAGGGAGTGAAGGTAGAGAGTGCAGATGGTTTTATGTGTGTGCTCCTCATGGGGCAGAGCACAACCTCTGCGTGTGCACAGCTGGGAGACAGCAGGCGTGCTGGGCTGGGACCTCTGAGGGCTGAGGAAGGCGCATCTCCAGACCACAGTGTAGCCAGCCCAGAGGCCCTCAGCCCAGCACAGGCAGCTGAGGTGGCACTTGGGATAGCTCCAAGTTTTAATGTGCAATTTCGTTCTGTCTGCTTCTTATTTTTAACAAAAGGTTTCTCACCTCCCCTTGGACAGCGCCGATTTCTTAACCACACGGAGTGCATCTGGCAGCTTACAACCTGTTAAAAAGAGGAAAAAATACCAGGATGAAAATAACATGTCTGTAGTTTTAAATTAGGCAAGGGCTAAAATTAGTAGGAACAGGCCTGTCTGTGGCTGTGCAAACCAGCAGAGAATTAACATTCATCTGATGCTGAGCAAGGCAAGCAGAGGTTTGCAGCTCACACTTCCTTCGCCTTGTCCCACTCCTGTCCTTGCAGCTTCACTTCCCCGCGGGGTTCAGTCACCAGTTAGCAGAAAGCTGTGCAGATGCCACTAACCTCGTGCCAATACTGAGTGCTACTTTCAGCACTGTGAAGTGTTAGCAACAGCCAGAGCATTTTTACCACACTCTAATTTCTTTGCTCAGCTGCTGTGAATGCAGCTTTGGATGCATCATGCTAAGGTCACTTGTTGTCAGAGCCCTGGATGTGGTCTGAGTCCCACGCTGGGGCCCGGATCCACCCACCATTTCCTCGGTGAGACAGGAGCCCCCAAGACACTTGTTTCCTCTTCCCAGCTGTGGTTTACTTTCCTCTTCTGTAATTGTGTTTCTGTTAACAGGGCTGCAGTAAAAACCAGTTGCTGAATTATTCACCTCACTAGAATAACTCTCGGGTGGTTTGGCTCTTTGCAGACTATTTTTCATCTCACATCCTGGCGTCGTTTTCATTCGCAGCATGACCCATGCAAACAGGTTTATTGGTGCAAGTTAAAGTGTGCAGTAGACTGGTGGAGTGATGTGTTTGAGGGAGGGAGAACGGCAAGAGCCTTCACCTCTCTCCCCCCTTCCCTGGGAACTGCCGTGCTAGGCCCTGTGCCCACTGCCAGAGTCAAACTCCTGGGAGTGAATGTTCTTCCACCCCTAGCATATCCAGAGGAATCAGAGGTCACTTGGAAATCAAAATTAAACAATGCCTTAGTGCAGCTTTGAAAAGTTTACTCAAAGGGCTGGCGTTGCTCCAATGCGGTTAAACTGGTGACCTCCTTCCCTCCTGTAACAGTGCAAGAGAGGGCTCTGGTTTGGCTGTCAGCAGCCAGGGGTGGCTGCAGAGCCTCACCCTGGGTGGCAGGGCTGGATTCAGGCTCCTTGCACCGTGCTCCCAACCGTGCTTTTGCAGGCAGGGTGCAAAACAGGGAGGGCTGGACTGTTTCAGGCATGTTGCTGCCCAGAAGCCTCTGGCAGGGGTTGTACTGGAGGCTTGTGAGGTGCCCGGGCTGCTTTAGGCAAGGGGCAGGGACCATCCCCAAATGGGAAAAGCCACAGAAGACCTGAAGTTGGCTTGTTTCCCTGGGTTACACCTCCTCTGAACTACCCCATGGAGGGACAGCTGGAAGCTGTCTCTGCAGGCCTCATCCAGCAGCAGGCTCCTGGCAGAGCACAGCTGCTGGCATTGGGGCAGTTACGTGATGGATGATTTATGCTCCCCCCCAACTCAGTGTCTTGCCAGAGACTTAGGGACAGAGTGTGATGGGGAGTATCTCTGTGGTCTGCAAGCTCCAGGGACAATTTCAGCTTCCACGGTGGTGGGTCTGGACTAGTCAACAAAACTCATAAGTGAAAAATATGAGCCCGATTCCCAGGACTCTTCTGGCAATCCCAGACCTGAGGAGGGCAGGTGCTCCGGCCTGTGAATCCTAACTCTCACTGAAGGACCCACTGATGACCAAATACCATCATCTGTGCTTTACTGGGTCTGTCAGGCATCCTGCTTACATTGAAGCATTAAGAAATATTTATTGTATGTGTTAGTGTTCTCTTGTCAGTGCACTCTGAGTATCACAGATATCACTGGCAATGGCCTACAGCAATCCATCAGATGTGAATGAAGAAGCCACTGCCATCTCTATTTAAGGACTGGGACCATGTTTCTTTCCCAGGATTACTGCCTTGAAAGGAGATGGTTTTAGGAGTGCCTCCAAGTTGCAGATCTTATACCAGGACTTCTTGTGCCGACGATCCACAGCTGATACAACCTGGTTACTGGTGTTACTATAATTGCATTTATGAGCAAAACCTGCTTTAGCTCCACTTACACCTGTTCCAGGTCTGCTGCTACCCCCTTGCATGCCTGGACATAACATGAATCCCAACACCTCTAAAACACATTTATGCATTGAGGTATGAATACACCCAGGACTTGTAGCTGCTGTTCATACAAAAAAAATGGTATTTTAAACTTGTTCAGGTTCTGTTTGATCTGTCATCTTTTCCTTTAAAAATAAACTACCCGATGTGAGAAGCACTTGGTGGATGTACTCAGAACTCTTGATCTGTGGGAAAAGGCCACCTGGCTGGTGATTGTGCCACCCCATATGCTTTTGCATGGGGTTCCAGGAGATCACATAGCTGGGACAGGACCAGTAAATTCTTCCCCCTGCAGACTCCTGGAGACACCAGTCAGTTTGAGGAAGCAAGAAAGGAGAGCAGGGGCCCGGAAGGAGAATACAATGTTGGAGTGAGCATGTAGAAAAGGACTAATCCTGATAACCTTGTGTGCCTGCTAAGCCCACTGGCACACTTATCCAGAGCCCTTGGAGCACTTATCCAGAGCCCTTGGAGAGGACCATCTGATCCAAGGCCACCAAGCAGATCATGGCCTATCAGCACATTGTCTGCCCAGTGTTGCATGGGTTTGGAGCTGTTCCTGGGCAGTTTTCATAGAGCTGAATACAGATATTTGCATGTTGCACAGTGTCTGGGCTTTTCTTCTTCCTCTTAGCTCTGTTGGGCACTGCTGTACGTGTGTCTGCGAGGGAAGTCGCGTTCTCAGTCAGTGCCCAAATTGGTGTCACTTCCCCTGGACAGCAGCTCCCAGAACTGCAACCCCGTCTGCACCAGCCCTGCTGGGGAAGGGGGAGGGCAGAGGCTGCTCTGCAGGGGGACTTTGGTGAGGAACTTCCCCTGCGTTTGTTCTCCTCCCCTAGTTCCTCATGCATGAGATGATCCGAGCCCTCATGCTCCTCCTGTCATGTGACATTCACCAGCTGGGGTTTCTGCAGCAGGGGATGCTCATGTCCCCTCAAGAGGAGCTGTGGGCTTCCTGTGAAATCCCCCTGGGGAATAATAGCACACACCCCATCCACGTTACTACCCATGTGTCCAGCGTGCCTCAGCCTCTCGTGAGCCCTGCTGCTGGGGGAGCTTTGGGGGGCAGTTAGAAGTGTCCTTGCTTCTGGGGCAAACCAGAGCCAGCCCCTGCTGGCCCTGCCTGCTGGGGTTCAGCACGGGGAGCAGATCCCCTTTCACTCCCCTCTGCTGGGGGCTGCAGCACCTGCTCAAGCACAGGGGGATAGGAGGAAGATGAGCCATGTTTCTGCCGCCAGTGCCCCACCTGCAGCCATGGCAGTGCTCTCTAAGCCTTGGTCCAAGGGCAGGTGGTGGAAGTTCACATCCAGCTCAGACCCACCAACTTGCCAAGCTGGTCTTTCTCCAGTTGCTCCATATCTGCCTTACCCTTCTCTGCAGGACGGAGCCCAGACCAACATTCAGGCTTTGCTGTGTTCCCTTAAGGTTTGACCTACTCATTATCTGTCAGGCAGTTGTGGGTGTGTTCTAAATATTTGTTTAGATCATCTTTCTCATAGTGTGCTGAATAGTTTCTGAGCTGGAAGAGCAGGCAGAGCATTGGCCTGGGAACAAATTAAGCTACCTCCTCTTGGTATGTTTTTACTTTGTTTTGTTTTCTTTCCTGCACTGTTTTGTTGGGCTCCAGCCCTACTGCGAATTTCACTGACATCAGTAAAACACTGACAACTTCCCCGATGGATCTCAGCAGGATCAGAACTCATCGGAGATGAAAGCACATCCGACTGTGTGAAAGACATATTTTCAGAGGTCACTGAAATTCGGTCCCTTATCCCAGAGCCTCCTTTTGCCCTAGACACTAATATTGCAAGTGCAGTAGGTGAATTTAGGTTCCAGCCCCATGAGAAGATACACTAGTTAATACAGAGAACTTTAGAAATTGTCCTTCCTCTCTCTGATGTCATTTTTATCCCTGGAGTGCACAGAGATTAAAAGACAGTTGATGAGCATACTAAACATTCATTGCACATTCTCTTCCAGTATCCAGCTGACCTCAAATCCAGAATGAAATGAATTTGCATTTGTTTCTAAAAGTATCTTATTTTGTGAATCAAAATGTCAACACATTTGAAAATGGACCCACATGAGACATTTGTATCTCTTGGAGTTCAAATTGCTGGATCAATGTCCCATTAATACTAAGGGTGTTTAAAGGACAAATTTTCTGCCCACTGCAGTGAAAATTTACCCCGAGGTATGACATTTCACCTGCCACTGAGTATAAGATTGTTGAATATAATGGACCGGAATAGCAAGATTTGCGCATGCTGGTAACAAAAGCGGGTAAGCAGAAGATCCCATTACACCTTTCTCTTTTTCTTTTTTTTTCTCCTCCTTTTCCAGCCATTAAAACTTGCATGCTCTTTGCAATTTATATTACTGCATTATTCAGAAGCCCGTGCCTGAATTTGGGCACAGTTTAGTCATGGAACATATTAGGGATAAAGAGAGCCCTGAAGAACTTCCACTCAAAAGGGTGTGAGAAAACAAGAGCACCAGGGTACACCCAGGGTCTTGTACAAAGCCTGGCTCCAGCTTCACCAGTTCCTGCGCTGGACCACAGAGCTTTGAGCCCCATTACCTGCTCTCCTGGTGGCAGCTCTGCTGATGGACAGGGCTTTGCCACAGCTCGTCTCTGCCCTCAGCACGGCTCTGTCCTGAGGGAGCAGGAGGACAGTTGGCAAGTCTCGACCCCGTCCTCCTCAAATGAAATACGGAGACAACTGCACTGAGCTATTGGCAAACTAAAGCGCTGCAAATAATCTGAGCCCGGGGGCCCGGTGAAGCTGAGCCTGAGGCGAGGCATGTTTACCCCAGGAAGTGCCAACATAACCCAGGAGAACATACCATAAAATTGCACCATACTGTCCCTCCCTTGCGCTGTCACGGAAACCAGATGCCAGGATGGAAAAGCACCAGGAGAGGAATAAAAAAGCTTTGAGTGCCAGAGAGCCCTGCTCAGCCCTACCTTCTGCTGCAGGCCATCTCTGCTTCCCGGCATTCCCTGGTCTCCTGCCAATTCCCATCAACAGCTGTGGTTTGTGGTTGTAATGCTCAGCATTTGTCTCCTCTTTCTCCTAGCAGACCTGCCCAAAAGCTGGATGTGCAGCATGTAGCAGTTCAAGAGTCCCAGGACTCCCAGAACTGGCCCCTAAGCATGAAAAAAAATCCTTCTTTACTCCTTTATCTTCCCCAAGGCCTGAGACATTGCAAGTGTGGATTTGTAAGGCTTCTGCGCCCTTCTGATGGCATTTGTGAGGAAAGGTTACATAACACAGTGCTTTAAAATACATCATTTTCTTTCTTTTCAAGAACAAGGAAGTGCCAGCAGTAAATCTAAAGCTGGATTGCCAGCCCAGAAGCAGCCTGCTTACTGCATTTAGCAGATAAAATGTTCTTCACCATGCTTATTCCCAGTTTCTGTGTCTATGTATTGCTGTTGAGGCTGCAGCTTGGGTAGGAGCAGATCCAAGATGTTAGCAAGTGCCTGTTAGGAATCCCACTCCCTGTTTCAGGAGGCCCCAGAAGTTCATTAGATGTTTAATAGCTTCCAGTCACTGCTGTGCTGGATGGACCTGAACTGGTGACCGAGGGGGGAAAGGTTCTCTCACACATTTACAAACCCTGAGGCATCTGTTCCCCAGACACAAATTTGTCTAATTCCCCTAAACCACTGATGATCTGCCCTGAAATGATACTCCCATTCCCTTAGGAAATCCCTTGGGTTGATATCAAGTAGATAGTTATTTTTGGATTCTTTCCCAGAGAGAGTGCACTGTATTGCTCTGAACCCTACACACCAAATAAATATATCATCCTACTGTAGTAAAGGTCCAAAAAGTTTTATTGAAGGGGAAACAGATTATTAATAATTAAGGGTAGTTCACTGTATTGGTTTTGAGCCAAGTAAAGCTAATAAAGCTTTTTTTTTTTACAGCAGACATAAAAGTGTAGAATATTGAGACAGAATTGATTGCAGCATTTAATGCAACATAAAGTCAATTAATGAATTGCAAGGGTTAACTCTGCATTTAAGTGAAACATGAAGCTCGCAAGCAATGTATTAAGCATTTTTAAAGATTAGCAAAAGCAAACAAACAAACAAACAAAAAAACCCCTTTTGATTAGTAAATGCCTAAAAATTAGTATTTTTTTTTTCCTGAGGGAAAAACTCATATGGCCAATATTTTTACTTCTTTTATCCTAAAGCTCTGGGTGCTTATATGTATGTATGTGCTTTTCCCTTAGCCCCTTTCAGAATAAAATAAAGCCTTTGCAAGAAGGTGATCAGTGATTAATTCTAACAAAATTCTCCTGTGGTTGCCTCCGATATTCTCGTGGCAGGGATGGACGGTAGAGGGAACAGTCTTTGACAAATGCTTTTGTAAGAAAGGCTCTAAACAAGGAGAGTTCTAAACTGCTACGTGTTTGGACCACCCCATGTTGTTTATTGTCTACACAATTACAGTTTCTTAATTTAAAAGTATATTTTCTATTTGTCTGCAATAACAGAAGAACACAACAGTGAAAAGAGAAAACAGAATCACTGGGTGATTAGTTGTACTAATGAGGATGAGGAAAGTTTTAAAATGTTCTGCACTGAACAATTTAAATGTTTATTGCAGAATAAACCTGCAGCCATTGCTTCTCACTGACAGCCATTATATTGTAATGTTGTCCCTTTGCAGCCTTTCCCCAACCATCCACTTCTTCTGAAACCTTTGTCCAAGTCTCAATATGACATGAGGTCTTTTTCTGCACCATGGTCTCCTACTTTCTGCCTTATTTCTTAGTAGCCATTCAGTCTTCCAATGGGCACACGTGCCCCTCTTTGCCATCTGGCCACATTCAAGTCCTGAGTGCAGCCCCCTCTGTACTAAACCCAAGCTTGTCACACTCAGCTGCAAAACCTTTCACAAGCTCAGGGGCAGAGTCTGTCATCCGAGCAGCAGCATGTTGTGCCTTAGGACAGAAGTGACCCCATTAAAACCATTTAGAAGCATGCACACTTACGACTGGCTCACTGCCCTTATGCTTCTCCTTGCTCTCACACGGTTCCCCAGGCCCTCTCACATCCCTGCTTAAGCTGGTCTTCTTTGAGCAAACCACAGAAATGTTGTATTCTCTACATCTGCCCCTACCAGCCTTTTAAAGTAAAATTCAACTGATAAACAATTAAGATTAAAATAATAATGGGAACATAATGGGAGCATGAAGGAGCAGGTACTATTTGTCTTTTCTTAGAAGAGAAGAAAATATAATTGAAAAATAGAGTCCTGTGAACAGTGTAACTAATGAATTGTAATTTTCTCCTAATTTGCATTCTATGTGCCCTGCATTTCCCACTGGATCTTTCTCAGTATGAAGCTTCTGGGCTTCTCCCTGTTTCCAGATCTCCCCTTCCCTGCTATGTTCCCAATGCTTCCACTGCAGTTCCCCCAGTCTCTCTCTTACATCTTGCCAGGCAGGCAGGAGATGACCCAAGCAGGTTGACTGGGCAGTTTACACATGCTGTTGACTGTCCAGCACCATAAACCAGATTTCTGGGGAAGTGCAGGCTGTATGCCCTGGGACAGGAAGAATGGCTACCTGTCTTAGGCCAAGGGCTCACAGGCAAGCTGAAAATCAACCCCAAGTGATCAACCTCACTGCAAAACACTGCAAGAGACGCTGTGCTGCTCCAATTTTTGTACCCAGGTTCGTTGGTTTAGGACAAGCTTGGTGGTAGAAAGCGAATGGGCAGATCTCAGCATTTATGTTTTCCTCTCATTTATGACTTAGTCTGCAAGCTGCTTGGAGCAGGAATTGCACCAGTGTTCTTGTAAGGCATTGTACAAATATTTCCGACTTAGCTTTTTGAGTATGAAGTTACTGAAGTTTAGTGGTGTCACTTTAGGCACTTAGAAGGTGTAAGAATGGGAGGTATCCCTGCCAGGCTGCATAGCCTTCATGCTTAATGTCATACAAGAAGTCTGAGATCAGAAACATGGTCTAAGCTTCAGAGATATAGCCTAGCACTAACAAGAGAAGACTTATTTGCTTCTTTCTGTTTTTTAGCTTGTTCCCTGCCTGAGATAGGAATAATTTAGAATCAGGAGAATATGGCCATGTATTTAAAAAGTCCCACTGGTTTGTGATGCAATCCTGCAGAGGCAGCGTGGTCATGGGGAAAAGCTGTCTAGTCTGATCATTAACATAATAGGCACCTAAGCTGTGACTCCAGGAACCCAGATGTCTCAGATGGGACTGGATCCAGATTGGTATAAACAGGCACAGAATGTTTCCCAGCTCATGGGTGAGGTTTATCAGCTGGACATAAAAATATTCTTTTAATCATTGGGAAAACTCAGAATAAGTTTAAGCAATTACAATGTGCAGTACCAGCTTTACTCTCTTTTCTTGCTAACTGAATATTAAACAGCTGTATCTGGTGCTAGATTTAGCCCTAGGTGCCACATTCCTGTTCAGGAAAAAGGAAGAGAAAGACGTCTGGTGTGCAGTGTTACAGTTGCTCAGCAAAGGAAGTGTTTAAGTGCCTGCCTAAATGCTTTGTTTCATGGCAGCCTTCATCTGCACCCAGTCTGTCTCTCACAGATTACAGCACGGGAAAGTCCTGGCTTTCCATTTCCTCTGCCAGCAAACTCTTCCTTGCAGCTAGAGGGACTTGTGCTTGTGTGACGAGCAAGGACTCTACTTCTGACCCTCTAGCTACCCAGGCATCTTAAAATGATTGTGCTCAAAGACTCTGCTTCATAGCCCAAATATACCTACCATGGGGGTGATTGGTGACTGGGAATTTCTTATCCCACAGAAAAAGAGTGCTACCTAACCACTTCATATGAGGTCACGGGAGAGCCACAAGAAAATATGTGTACTGATGAGGAAAGGGTTTCTCCAAAGTTCTTTACATTCAGCAATTTGGTACACTAAAATGATTTTAATGTCTGCTGCTCTTTGGAGCATATTGATGGCATTGAAAGAAGGCAGCAGTATAATGGGATACAACAGATGACTGCATCAAAACAGTGTAATTTTAAAGAGGTAGATGTAGCTGGTGAGCTAATGACTAAATTAGTCTATTTTTTCTCTTGTTATTCAGTAGCCTTGTACTCAATATCACTTAGATCACACACAAAGATAAATTTGGTTTATAGAAGTTCAAGTGAATGCTGCAAAACCAGTTGAGGTTTTGATTGACTAAACTGAATTCTAGTTTTCAGATGGAACCAAACGGTCAGGTCCTTTCAAACTGGACTAGAGGTGCAAGGACAGAACGGTGGCAACAGTGACACTGTGAGGTGCTGAGCACCCTCAGCTTGTGGTTGTGCCACTGGAGCTCAAGGAACCCATCCTGTGGGATGCAGCCTGAGATGCTGTCCTTGCTCATGTCTTGCTCAATGGTGCCTAACACTGTTATTTTGTGAAGTCCATGTTTACTCACTGAATTTTGAAATTGTCCCCTGAGATTGACACTCTGCAGAGCCCTTCCCTGAGGTGCTTTAATTAAGTTACCTATTTCCCCAACAGAAGATTGCAACTTCCCCTGTGATGTGAAGAGGAAACTAAGAACAGCTGTAGCAAAGGAAACAGCTGAGGCAAAGTGAAACGGTCTCTTGACAATGTCCCTTGGTAACACCTAGACACAGCCCAAAATTCACTTATGAGCCAAATGCTCTTCTGAGGGCTTCTAATAACAAATGAATTAAGCCCTTTGGGGAAAAGGAAAAAAACCCACCCACCAATAAACAAAAACCCTGCAATGATTACATCACGACAAAGGATGTGATCAAAGTAAAATACCAGTCTCATGCTCCTGAGATAGGCAGAAATCTCAATGAAATCAATGAATATTTGTTTCCAAAAGGGCAGCACAACTGTGTTTGGTCAAAAACACCCAAATCAAACAGAAAAAAAACAAACAAACAAACCCTGGATTCTCTTTCAGAGAGTAATGAGACAGTCTAGCCCTCTTGGATATTGTCTTCCCTGTTCTCTGAAACATTGATTCTGTCCATTAACTGGAATACTATTATGCTGCTGATTGATCTGAAACATTTTGTGGGGAAGAGAAGAAAAAGAAAAGATAATGTTTGTGAGAAAGTTCCAGTTCAGATATATGTTTTATTTCCTCCTGTGGTCCTGGTGGTTTACTTCGATAAACTGGCTTGACTGGGGTTAATGGGAGGTCAAGTGAAACTCTGCCACTCTACATCACCTGATTTGCAGCCTCCTCTGACATATGCTGAGTTGGACCTAAAGGCACTGACTGCTACCCAGAGTGAATAAATGCTGCGACATTTAGGAGTTTTGCTGGGGAAAGGTGCCTCTCATACGAGTAAAGGTGATGGCCCAGCACATGCTGAGGTGATCGTAGCTTTTCCACTACCCTGAGCACACCTCTGCAGAAGAACAGGTGCATCTGGGGCTCTTCCTTCACTGACTGCCATAAGTTCAGAAAGCCCAGTCTGTGGCCATGACCTCCTAAACTTGGTAATGCTGGATTATCTCAGTTGCTTAGCAGGTCTCTTCCCTTGCCTGTTTGCTACCAGCATAGGTTCACCACTGCAAATACTCAAAGTACTTGTCAGTGCAATGGCATCCATGTGGTGATCACTGAAGAAATTCTGTATTTCGCAAACTTTTATAAGCAGCTTAAAGATCTCAGTCTAATACTGTGTTCTGCTCTATTCTGTAGCAGGTCTACTACTCTAATTTATCTTTCTATTTTCCAGTAGAGATAAAACATGATTAAAATAGCTGCAGTTCCTCTTTCCACCTTCCTCTATGCTTACTGGTCTGTAATCTTCTAATGCAGGCTTAACACCTGACATTTTCTCTTTTTTCCTCCTTTTTCTTCCCTGTCTCATATAGGTGAGCTGTATTTTTGAGGCAAGGAAGCAAAATGTGGAAAAAAAGAGTTTTATTTTGTAAAATCTCCATTATTTTTGATCACAGTCCAACTGACATGGCACTGAACCCTCCCGTGTTATTTGACTTAAAGAAGTGTTCATTGAGAGCGTGCTGTGTGTTTTAGCTGAGGCTCCCCACATGAAGAGGCCGTGCTGATTATTTGTAGGGAGGAACTGCATCACCAGATGAGCAAACTCGGAAATAATCTTGGACTTTGTAATAGCAGAAGAGGAGATGACTGATGTAATTAGTCACGTGAAGTGACTGGGGCATAGCATGAGGAGATGACAGGATCTCACCAGGTCTGTCAGGGTAAAAAGATTGAACTCCAGAAGCATCTCGGTTTTCCCACTTGCCACCTAAATATCAAAATGAGCATTTTTTGGTGTGGGGGGAAGGCATTCTGAGATTATGACTGCCTGTCTCCAAGCAAGTATAAAACATTGTAACTGTTTGGCATGACAGTATCTGGAAGCACTTCAGGGATCCTTATGAGCATCCAGTGATTTGACCTTGGCTTTTTGTTTTGTCTGCGCTTCTGGAAATTTATGTAGATCCTTCATATTTTGTTACAACTGTTTATATTCTGAAGAGCGACATTCCTATCAGAGGATTTGTACTATCTAAATGAAAGCCCTGAAGGACTTTGTGGTATAAATGTGACTGCCTCTGCACTGCCTCGACTACTACTGTAGCACTTGAGAATGTGGGGAAATCTGAGCAGGGGAGGGCAAAACCTGACATTAATTTTATCTGAACTGAAAGGTGCTATGAACCACAAGAGTGTAACAAGGGGGCCCTGCAAAGCTGCCTTTCTTCCTTTCTTGACATTTTCCGTAAGAAATTTCATCTCTTTAACCATTTTTAAAAAGAATAATCTTTGGCCATAGGATGTTTACTTTCTGTTTTCATCCATGTAATGGAAGAGCTGTTGCTGTCCCCCCCAGAACAAACAAGGCTGCTGTCAGTGGTCAGGGCGCTCTATTGTCCCTGCTGAGTACATGTGGTACAGGGTGATGGTCACTTCTTTTTCCCTTTGGACTCTCTCCCCTAGGCTACCATTAGGCTGAAAAGCAGCCCAAGTATCCTAACAGTGCATGGCACCTAAGGGCAGGTTTGCTCCTGTGGCTTTATTTATCCATCTGGCCATCCATATATAAAATAAAGTCATCTTTTGTCACTGGTATATACACACATATATGCAATACATGTACATCTAATTGTACTTTAATTTGGAGCTTATTAATATTTTCTTGATGAAAATGCTCTGGCCTGTTTTCTTTCCTGTCAGATATACATACCTGGCACCAACAATCCTACTAACAAAACAATCCTCGGGCATTTAGCAGCATAGGAACAGTTACGTTCTGTTACCACTCTTTTATTCTATGATACTAACTGGCAAATATAATATTTAATTCTGTTTTATTGCTGTTGTTTTGGGGGGTTGTTTTTTGGGGGGAGTTTCAATATTCATTGCAGTGGCAGCCTGGTAAAATAATTTTGCATTCAGAAGAAGCAATTAAGAAATTAAAAGTGAAGGCAGAACTAATAGAAAATTGCTGAGTTTTTTAGTCATGCAGCATTTTCCACAGTGTTTAATAATTTTTTATGCTTCAATTATTATGTGGGATGTGGATGTCTTAGTGTGCAGCTGCTGTTAAAGAATCAGTGATGCTCAGGGTCTGGGCATTCTTGTACTTCTGAAAGATGCGAGATCCAAATCAAAGGTATCTTACCATTTTGGAGAACCCTAAAGAGTATATGTTATTATAAACCTGCTTATGGTTTCAGTAGGAATTTTTTTTTTTTCTTTGCCAAGCCCAGAGTGCTTTATAATGTTAGAGAGACAAAAATTGTTCATCCCTGAGGCTCGTTGTGTGTAGCAGGACAAAGTTCTACAGTATGACAGGTGAGACCCCTGGTTTCTATCAAGCCCAAATGGTAACGAGTCCAACATTAACTCAGAGCACAATTCTGCTTCCCTTGAATTCAGTTCAGTGGGAGCTGGATCACCTCCTGCCTGGCACACAGACTTTTAAAGCTCTGTGGACTTTAGAGAAGATGAGGATGTCGTAGTGACCTGCCTCATCTCAGGAAGGAGTGTGCATCGATTCACACCTCAAAATTTGTATCCACTGCAAAAAAATCCTTTCTGTGGCAGAAGTGAAAAGCCACGTCAAGCACTTGTTCAGCCACTTACACAAATCACACACAGGCAGAACTGGAACTTCTGTCATTCTGCTGAAGGTGCTTCTGTCAAAATCTTTTTTCATATCTTCTTGGACACCTTCTCTATTTGCTCCAGTCTGTACAAACCTCTCAGAGCCTCCAGAGCTTGCCTGAGCATTCCCCTTTCCCTGCTTAGGTGAAGGCAGTGGGCAGGTGTGTGGTGCACCAGCCCTGGTCTTGCCTGACTGCTACCCAAGGACCAAAACTCAAGTGTGGTGATTTCCTCTGAGTTCACCAAACAGGTTTTGCAGCTGAACTATACTCACAAATGACTTCCTTCATATCCCAGGATTATCTTTTAGCTAGAATACTTTAAAGTTATTATAGTCAATCTATGTATCTTGAATCCTAACAAGTTAAATATGAACTAAGTTTATCAGATTAAGTCAACATATACGTAGGTATGAAAATAAAAAGAGAAATACATTGACATATAAATATATCTCTGAGCTATTTTCAATTTTTGTGCTTTCTCAGTGGGCTTGGGGGTACCTGGTATTCACTAATATTTGGCAGTTATCAAACTGCTATCAGGCTTCTAAAGAAAAACTAGTAGAAGTGCTTAGACTTTGAGGTGGCTGGTTTGTCTCTTTCAGATTGAGAAATACCCTTTGGTTACAGCTCTACTGATGTTTTACTATTTGAGGATGCAAGGTTTGTCCTGGCAGTGTCTGTATGCTGCTGCCTGGCTGTCCCACTCAGCCTCTGAGCCACTCCCAGCGCAGCCTCACTGAACATGCTGTGAGCTTCCCTTGGTGTCAGAACAGCTCAGTGTGAAGGCCAGGTGAGACTTCATGGCAAAATTTAGAAAATCATTGTCTAGATTCCAGGTTACTTTAAGGAAAAAAAATCTGAAACCAAGGCAAAACAAAACCAGCAGAATTTTAATTTTTTTTCTTTCTCAATAAAGTCTGTGTGGAATTTTACTAAAGCAGCAAGCCCTAAACTAAGGTATTTGTACAATCCCTCTGCTCTGGGGAATTTATCCACAGCAGGAGAAGCAGTTCAGGGTGTGCATTGTCCCTGTGTGAGTGTACCAAAATCCAGGGTGTGATATGGAAGGTGAAACCTTCATAAATCACAGAATCACAGAATATGCTGAGTTGGAAGGGACCCACAAGGAACATTGAGTCCAAATCTTAGCTCTGCACAGAAAGCACATAATTAAGCCCATCAAGTGTTCTTAAAATATGTTTTTGTGTTTAGAGTAATTTAGAATCATTCATGCTGGAGAAGACCTTTCAGATCATTGGGCCCATCCATAAATCTGTAGCAAAGTCATCACTAAACCACATTCCCAAGTGCCACATCTATATCTTTTAAATACCTCCAGTGATGGTGACCCCACCACTTCTATGGGCAGCCTGTTCCAATGCTTGACAACCATTTCTATGAGGAATTTTTTCCTGATATCCAACCTAAACCTTCCCCGGTGCAACTTGAGGCCATTTCCTCTTGTCCTGCCACTTGTTACTAGGGACAAGAGACTGATCCCCACCTTGCTACAACCTCCTTTCAGGGAGTTGTAGAAAGCAGTAAGGTCCCCCTGAGGCTCCTTTTCTCCAGGGTAAATAACGCCATAACCCCATGTGGGGGGTTTTTTTAACACATTTTGCATGTCTTTTGCGTTTTCGCAGAGATGGAGGTGCAGAGCATTCCAGGATCAGCCTGAGCGCAATTGGTACAAGGCTCTGGCAGTGCTCACTGAGGGATGGAACTTTCCACATTTTACTTATTATTTTTTTAATTAATTTTTGCTTTGATCTTACAACACGATCCACCTGGGAAGACATTTCTGAACGGCTTTCAACCAGCAGCCCTGCTTTTCCCAGAGAAGGAGCACCCCATCTCCCTTCCCAACCTGGCTTTGCCAAATGTAGACACTTAAACCCCCGAGCCAGGTCTTTAAAAAGCGCCAGAACCCCACAGCCGGCTCCAGGACCGATCCATAACGCTGGTCGAGTGACCCCAATGAGCTGTTCGTGGGG